>SSNR01000173.1:328530-365028 GCA_006937965.1 Callopanchax toddi | reverse complement strand
CCCCCCCCCCCCCCGCCATTAACCGCGGACACTTCACATGTTGATGTGGTGGAGGATGTATGGACGGAGGCCCCCGTCTCTTTGTTCCCCTCCGAGGGAGACGTTATGCAAATCAAACAAAACCGTTTCTGATTTCCATCTCGGCAGACAAATAATTATGACATTTAAGGCCAAGCTGCCAATGTGGAGATTTCCCTCACGGGTTTACCAGAATTGGCTGGAAACTGATAAAACCCTAGGAGATAAAAACGAGTCCCTTATTTTCCTCGCCGTGCTTTTTCGCTTTGCATTGATTTGGAGAGCGTCCAAAATTACAGGACTTATGCAAATGTTTGGCGCAGCTGCCAAAGCTTTTAACAACAGAAAAACAGGAGATGATGGAGGACAATCTTTTGGGTATATGTAAGGCAATCAACAGCAAAGGTCAAACGATACTCTAGTCAAAGCTGTGCTGGAGCAGACTGATGGTGATTTGCATCAGAGCTGTTGGCTTTTTCTGAGTAGAAAAAACATGTCAATAGCAAAGCAGAGCAGGGCGATGTCCTGTATATAATCTCTTTTTGGATTATAATGATTTAAAGTAAGGCAATACATAATGTACTTTTGATACATCAGACTCTGATTGAGCCAAACAAAAGCTCAAAACATTGTTTCATTTATTCCTTCAGCGACTATAGGAAAACATATCAATGTCTCTACAGGAAGAAAAGGGTGAGCCAAAAACAAATTACCAGTGATTATTGGCAAAACATTTGTCCTCGTTGTAGTGGTGGCAGATGCTTTTTCCTTTACAGAATGTGTTATTTCACAGGGCTGATTCATGTAGGGCTTAGATTTTTAAAGGTTCCAATAATTATGAAAAATGTTGAACTTCATATTGTAATACGACGGCATGTTGTTGTTTCAAATGTTTCTGATACGTACTGTTTTCAGAAAACGTCTTTATCCTGCCATTGCTTAACCTCATCACTTACCCTCATAAAATGATGGTAGAATGACACAATCATGACAATAAATGATACATTTATAATAAATTAATTCATGTTTCAGCTTGTGTATACATTTAATTGTCTCTTTTATTGTGTCTTGAAAACTTTCTAAGTATTTATGCCGCTAAATTTCATTTTAAATGTTTGGTTTCTACTAACATGGTGTACCCCAGGGTTCTGTTCTGGGCCCTATTTTTTTTTTCTTTTTTGATTCTCTAATATCAATTTGTGGTGTTTTTTTTTAAAACATTACTATGATGATATTCAGCATTGTAAAACTTATATACTGTACTACATCTTTAAGTTAAATTTTTCTAACCCAAACAGACTAGTTTTCAATGATATATGTGACAAACCCTATTTCAATAATGGCAGAAGAACCAAAATAACTAAAATACACAAAACACAGCATCAGATAAGACCCAAACTTGGATTTTCTCTACATATGAAAATCAACCACTACAGCCTCCTAACTTTACAGTTTTGGCTGTTAAAATAGGTGAAAACTCTATTTGTATATTTCTGTTTTTACCATCCTCAAATTCATGAGATAGAAAGTGAAAAGTGTTATGCTTCTAAAATAAATCCTAAAAAATACAGAATACCAATAAATCACTTTCAAGTCTTCCTACATTTGCATGACTTGTTTGTAAGCTGAAGTAATTAAAAAGTGAAAGCAAATTTTAAATGCTATCCTAAATAAATAAAGTTTTGCGAGAATCTGTGTCCATGCTACGAATGTTCTTTGTATTTTGATTTACCGTTCACATAGATGTTTAAAAACTGTCATAGCATGGGTATTTCAGTTTTTTTGTTTTGGTTTTTGTTCTGTTTTGTTTGTTACAATCATGTGGACAAAGCTTTATTTAGAAACTGAACAAAAATCTATGAAAAAATATTTTTCGTGTAGAGATCTGAGATCTTTTGGTTGCCGATACAGACACACGTGGAACATTGTTGAAATGAGGCCAAGGAATTTATTGCTGTTAGAAATATTTGGTACTAATTTTATTGTTTTCTAAAGTTTGGCTTGGAGACATTTCTTTTAACCGCAAATAACTAAAAGAGCTATTTTCCAATATAAGAACCAAACGTTGCTTTTCTTCATAAACAAAAGTTCAGCCGTTCCTCTGGTGCCATGAATCCTCTCGGGGCCCCTGACAGTTTTTTTTTTTTGTTGTCTTAAATTTGACTCCACAGAGGACAGAAAACTACATAAACACACACAAGTCTCTCACGTCTCTCATGTTTACAGCCTCTGGCCGGTACCGTGTAAGGCCACCCCTCCCCCACTTTTATGAGATAGAATTTCAATCGTTTCTCCTTTTCTGAGCTCGTAAACGGTGTAATGAGTTTCACTGGCTTCGGCTACGTGGGGCTCAAACCGCCTCGGTGACCGCAGCAGTGTTCATAAAGATCACAGGGAATCCTCACACACACACAATCCAGAGCTCACTTCTGTTCAACACATGCCAGCTTTGACTGGTGACTCCTACATTTGGTGTGAATTTCCAGGCCATTAATTTGAGGAACATCACTTCTAAAGGAAACTGCCCGACATTTGTGGTTCCTCTTTCAAACGCTCTCTATTAAAGCCTCTATTAACCAGCCTGCACCGCATAAATCACTGCTTAAAAACAGACACATGACAACAACGTGCTCTCATGTCTTTTATTTCAACAAACTCCTGTGGTTTGTACATCAAAACATCCAAACAGCTTTAAAAAGTCACTTTGTTTAATGCACATGAACACAAATTCCCCAACAACTGTGTAAATTAGCTTTATTCTAGAATAGTCTTTGATGTTTTTTGTTTATTTGCAGTAAACGTGAATATTCTGGTGGTTTTACAGAGTATTAAAACTTTGTGGAGGAAGCTGCCCTGAAAATGGGTTGTTTTTCCAAGTCAGCGTCCTGTAAAATGATGCAAGATTTGGCAGAAAAATCCTGTAGTTTCACTAGTCTTTAAAAAAAAGTATGACAAATTTAAATTAAAGAAGAAAATATTTCTTACATTGGGGAGACGCCAATGATGGGTTTATTTATTTTGGTATCAAAGGACTTTGCTCATGAATTTTGTGAAACTTTTGCTATATCTTGCAGTAGAAAATTATAAAAACATTAAAAATTAAAATAGTAAGTGAACAGAAGGCTGGGATTTTCTTGTAAAAATGCTAATTTTGTAGTAAGGAATGCACTTTTTAGGAAATAAACCTTTAAAGACATCTTTGTAAAACGCACCTAAGAAAAATTAAGCAATATACGTTGAACAATTTTCTTTAAAATATGTTAAATGTCTTGGTTTTATTATCAAATATGTTTTCAGATCAGATGGTTTAATCAGTTTAAACAATGGACATGATTTGTAAAACTCTAATCACTCAACTGCACTCACTCAGTAATCAGCTTCTCCAGTATATCTAGTCCTTGGTTTCTCAGTTGGTGTTAGCATGTTCCTTAAGTTAATGTTTATCTGTGTTGTTTCTGTCCACTTAACAATAAGATTTTCTTTCAGTTTGTTTTATATTTTGGATTATACCTGCCTGCACCTTTGGGTCAAACACTATACACAAGCCACTATGTTTATGGGCACATTGTAAGAAATCAGCAGATAAAGTAGTGAATTCAATTCAGAAAGCTTAACATAAACCATCACAGACTTCTATTGGAATAAACTTAAATTTCAAAGGGTTAAAGAGAAGAAGGAAGAGAATATACCTCAGTACAATGTAGTGGAATTTGTTCTCTGCATTTGACCCATCCCTGGGGAGCAGACGGCAGCCATCAGGAGGCAGTTGGAGGTTCAGTATCTTGCCCAAGGATACGTCGACACACATGGCTGGGTCGAGGTTTAAACCCTAGTCTCCCACATGGTGGGTCTTCCTCTGAGCTATGGTCGCACCGTCAGGACTTCAGGTGGCATCAAGAAAGCAAAATTTCAGGTTGAAAATTAAGTTAAAAAAAAAACCCATCAGAAGCAGGTATTACCACTAAAGCAAATACACAGGTACATTGTGAATATGGACATATTTCTCATTAGATTAGGAAGTTTCTATCAGTCAATCAAATTAAAACTACTATAAAATGTTTAAATGCCTAATAAAATTGTTTTGTGACATCTGGTAGTTTTTCAACAAAATAAAACAGCAGAGTGAACATTCTCACATTATAGTGATTGAAGTTTTACTAGCACCTGTTAGTGGCTGATCAGTAAAAAAAAAAAACAGTCCCAGTTCTCCAGACTTTTGCAATCAAGAACATATTTTAATTTATTTGACTTCTACTTATGTAACTGACATTGTATATGACTCAACTATAATTTATATTTTCTGTATCAAATGTAGCTTAATTACCATTGGCAGATAAATGGGCTAATCTTGGTAAATTCAGTGTTCTATTGGGAGGATCTGCAGCCTGGCATTGCATTGTATGTTACTTTGACAGCTGCCACCTATCTAAACATGTTTCTGTCCAATCATAGGCCTCACAAGGCAGCAGCACTCTAATGGACTAGCAATTCAATCAGTTAGATTAAAATGGGCCCCACAAAAACTGCCTGGGAATGACTCACCCCATTAGTCTTCCTAGAGACAAATCTGATGAGGTCTGATGGCACATGTGGCAACATCTGTGAACCAGACCCTAAAACACAACTGATGGCTCCTCCGTCCATGGCTTCACTGGTCAAATATGATTTGGTGGCGAAGGGAGAACCTACCTAAATACAGGTGGATCGTCACATTGTTAAGCCTTATTATCGTAAACCGACATATCTAACCAGACAGCCACATTATTACTCCGAATCTTGTTACAATTCAAAGTTCCTCATGTAAAATTGGGACCTAATATACATATTGTACTACTTTGTCATAATTACAAACAATGCAATGGGCCAAGGACCTCTCAAGTAAATTTAATGGGGTTCCCCAATGTTGTTGACCTATACAAGCAGGGCAAGGCTTAAAACCCCCCAAAAGGCATTGACCTGGGTAGTTGGCTCTTCATGGATCTGGAGGCCTATCCCTATAAGCACCAAAAGATCAATGTCTGGTGCCAGTCATCACTGCTGAGAGTCTGTCCATGCACCTTTGGGTCAGGGTTGTATAAAGTATGGTAGAAGGTTTGATATTGCTACTTAAGGCAAGTTCTATTTATTAATGTTACCTCCTACCACTGTGTTACATCTATCCCACCCCTTTCACCCTAAATGAGTGACCGTGGCTCAGGGGAAGAGAGGTCCTCCACTGACTGGTAGACCAGGGTTCAATCCCAGGCCCAAGCCAAACATCTTTGGGAAAGACACTGAACTCCCTGGGTGCCGCATAACTGGCTACCCCCTGCTCCTCAGGGATGGGTCAAATGCAGAGAACAAATTCCACTACGTTGTACTGGTATATATGTATGGGGTCACAAACCACTTCCCCTTCCCTCTAAATCACATTGGGAAGGCATTAAAATTTCCCAAAAAGGACACCCCTTCAGGTAGTTTTGTCATTATTTCTTTTTACCTAAACAGACGAAATGTAGAAATAACATACAAAACTTGTTTTCAAGCCAAATATTTATCAAATAATGTTGTTTTTAATAAATGTTAAGAACAGAAAATTAACAAACAAATGCATCTAACTGGACATTACAATGGCTGGTAAAACAAACCATTTTAAACTGAGAAATATAACTAAAGAAAACATACATAATACACTGGTATACATCAAACTGAATGGGTTTGTGCCAGTAAAACCATTTAAAAAGAAGGAAATGCTTACATTTACAGTTTTTTCTAGATTGGGTCATTCTCTTTGTTTGGAAGTGGAAACCCCAAAGAGTCTTTGTTTATAAGGCTAGAAAGCCATTTCCTGTCACTTTACATCAAAATAACTGGGGCATCCTTCCCATGAGATGAATGTGCAAAACGTAAGAGTTGGGCCAAAGAGTGAGGAGAAGGCATGAACTGGTATTTGGCCTTTGTGTAACAAAAATGACTAAAATCAGCAAAAGGTCAGTAAAATTTTTCTCCACCAGCCACAGTGGTTCGTTGGTAGAGAAAATTCTGTATTTCCACCTCTGGTGTATACGGTAGCATCGTCAAGGGTACTTGCTGCTGATGTATGGAGCATGGTGGTGGTACAAACAGCTGCAGGGGACTTGAAAATAGTTCTAGTCCATCCAGTCTGAGAAAGACGGTTTATAAATGAACAAGTTCAGGAATATTTTTGTCTTTGTTGGTATCAATACAGATAAAAGTCGTTTAAATGTTTACAGTCGGTTTGAATTACAGAATTATTCTGGCAAATGAAAAACCAGCCTTTCCCCAACTTTTCTGGATTGTTTGTAAACTTTCCAAGTTTTGTTAGGCATTTCCCAAACCTTTAAAGGCGTTCCAGACCTGTTGAGAAACAATGGTTTAATGGCGCGTTTGGGGATTTCGTCTACTTTATTGCTCATCTGTCCTCGAGAGGCTGAAATCACAACAGGACCGCTGTGACCATGAAACCGGACCCCCCCAAAAATCTGGTTTTCCGTTTACATTTGACTGATGCCTCCCTTGATATCGAACACTCGGAGTGCATTGCTGTCATCTAGTCTTACGAAACGACAATGGACATACCAAAAAACCCTCATTCACACAAACCCACAATTTTTTTTAAACACAAGGAATTAAAAACAGTGAACATTGTACAGCAACCACATCAACCCCCCATCCCTTATTAAACTCTTTCCCCCTGGAAACACTCAGCTAATGTTTTCCAAAACCCTCTGCCCCCTCCCTCTCAATCATTCACTCAATCCATGCCTGGGGGCTGGAGGGGTCCAGTCCATATTGTCTTCATTAGAGCTGCCAAGCGTCGATCTGGTTCGGAAACATGGTGTAAGTGTGTGAGTGTGTAGAGGAGGCTGCCAGGTCCTAAACCACATTCTTTAAATTCCCTGTAAACAAGACAGAGACAGAAAGGAGAGGGGTGAGGCAGGTTACCGGGTGAACACACAAACCCATACGAAAAACCGAGGAAAGGGAAAAGGGGTCAATTTCACCTCATTAAATGGAGCTAAAAAGACACCAAGAGAAACCGAAGATAGAGGCAGTACAAAAAAGGAACACACACACAAACACACACACTTCTGTCAATGAAAATGCAAAACAACATCTGGCAGAGGTAAGGCCCATCAGTCCTGAGGAAATACAAGCATGCAAAAAGGGGAATCGGTAGGAAAATGACAAGGCTGTGAGTTCATTTGCATGACGACAGATTGGTTTCGATGCCTAGCTCACACACACGCACACACACATGAGTGTTTGGACACAATTGCTGCATTATGAAGAGTGGCTGACTGTTCACCTTTGGAGATAATGTCTCAGTGTTAATCTTTTGTTGTGCTAAATGGCTCGATTGAGAAAAACAAGCATGTTGCGCGAGTGCTCTGCTGGGATGAGTAATTGCCCTGACGCACTGAGGGAGGATGTCCTGTTTGTGGCCCATTGTGGAGCTGTCAGTGGAGTCCTGTCATGTTCTGCCTGTAGTGACAACAGTTTTGTCGAAACTGGAACAACAATAACTCCTCTGACTTGTCTGAGGGCTACAGCTAGGCTATGTTTGTCAATATCACCTGTTTATGATAGGTTCTGTTTTCTAAAAAGTTGGCCTAATCCACTTTAAAGATAAACACAAGGTCACTGGACCAAGAATGTTCCCACAAATACAATTTAGCTCATGTCAAACAACTGGTATTTGATGTCAAATTTAAATGGTTTCTTTTTGTTCCAAATAAATTGTATTTATATGAAGTATTGTATTACATGCAGGAAAGCACATATACCGCATTCTTTCAAAGAGAGTACAAGTACTTACATTTGAGTACTTGCTGATACTGATGTACACTTCATCTCCTCCTGCTTTCCCAAAGTTTGCTGTAAATGTGGTTGTTTAGATGTTTTATACTTTTATAAATACAACTACATGCACACAGTACAGAACAAGTACCCAATACTGGTACTGATGTATCACTACTTGCACATTTAATTCCAATCTTTTACTAAAATTAAAATTATAGAATATATTAAACTATGAGAAAAAGACAAAATACCAGTTCCTTCTGCTGCAATGCTCTTTCACGCACTGGTGTTAAGTTGTGGTATTGATTGCGTAGCCCGTGATCACAAGCTGTAGCCTGAGCTGAGGGCTCAATCAATGCATTTACATGCACCTCAGAAAACTGAACTATTGCCTTAAATTGATTGAAGTTATTTTTTTAAATGCATGTAAACACGTTAGTCTGGCTAAAGACAAACTGGATCTAATAGTGCTAAAGCACCCAGATAATGCAGTAGGAACTTGATTTCATCTGTATGTAAACGGCTCAGTTGAGCCGATACTGGTTGGGCGCTTTCTACCGGAAGTAATGAGATCGCGGAAGCAGGATTACAAACAAATCAGTGGTGGTAGAAAAAGATGGCAGCAAAACAAACGTAAGTGCTCGATCTGTGCATTTTAGGACTGATGAAGAAACAGAAATCCTGCTGATTCATGCGCATGATGCCACCTGCCATAGCGGACTAGAACGAACTTCATTTGAGAGTTCGGTTTTCTAACGTACATGTAAACTAGTATAAAGCTCCCAGTTTATTAACATAAATCAACGTAGATGTGCATGTAACCACACTGAGTGTAAGTTTCACTGCTCTGTTGCGGGCTGCTGCGATGGTGCGCTCACACTTAGTGACACACACACTACCCCCCCTTGGGATGAAGTCAAGGCGTTCGTACCAAACATTAGCGCAATGGTTGTTGTGAGTAATGTTTTTAATAGTCTTGTACTCTTTTTATGCTTATCTGGGTCGTGGGGCAGCAGCCTGAACAAGTAAGCTAAGACTATTCTCTCCTCAGACACTTCCACCAGCTCCTCATGAGGGACACCAAGGTCAGCGACCACCTCCCTACTGGCTGTTTCCAGTACAAGCTTTGTTTGAGTCTACAGGACAAAAATATACAAATTAAACTTGTGGATACAATTTTTGAGTGCTAATGCCAGCCTTCACTGCTTTGTGGTGAAAATGATTAAAGCTTCACTGACTTTAATGAAAGCTTTAGTGATGACTGATCTGGTTTTAGTCTGAAAGAAAAGAGGAGTCCATTCCAAAGAAAATACTCAACAATTTATATTTTTGCACTAGTTGTTGTTTATGGGGCATAAAACCCAAGGAATTATCAATCTGAAGTCTCCATTTGTTTTGAGATATTCTTGTAGTTCTCTTTTTTTTAACTCCAGCACAGAGCATTTAATTTAATTTAAACACGTAAAACCACTTTAACCTGACCTCATATTGTGCTTTCCACTAGAAAAAATACACAAGTGTGTTTAACGCATGGTATAACTTCAAGTACTTTCCCTTCCTACATGACTTCATTTGTGAAAAAAACCACAGGCCGTGTTTACAGTTACCTTCTCCAAGTTATTGCTGCGAGTGAGTCATATTTCTGCTACGCAGTGAAGATCCAGAAACAGTGACTCCCTACGCATCCAGCACTTTTATTTTCCTATTATGACAGGGGGAACTTAAAAAATCATGACGCAAGCTAACAACAGGAAAGGACACCAGAAAAGAGGAACAACTCACACACGTTTGATATTTGCTGGAAAATTTTACAAACTCTAAGTGAGACTTCCACAGGTATTGGTCTTTGTCAGCTGACATCACACTCGCAAAAGCGCAGTGTATTTTGGGTATGTTTTTGGGTAGTCAAGGCCATAGAGATGTTAAATCCCTATGGCCAAATCATTTTCAGTCTTCTCTAGAGGTTTCATCATTTTTGTCAAGGTTAATGTCACAAGTTTGGTTTTTAATTATTCTGTTGAACCACAATAAAAAAAAAACACTAATTTAATTATTACTTTTGTGAGATTTGAGTTGTTTTATTGACCATTGTTGACTTTCCTTTCTTTAAAGGGTACCAACAGTTTTATTATACAAATTTGCATAACAGTGACAAGAAACACGATTAAATGTACTAAAAACATGCTGAAGGGTAGGGGTGCAAGAAAATATCGACACACTGAAAATATCACGATATTTAAGGCCAATTCATACTCCATGAGAAGAAAGAACTATATTCCTGCTGGGGGGGCTCCGAGAACAAGAAAAAAGTTTGTTTCGGCAGGGACCATTCATACTCCTAGAGTTCACTTGGCCAGCTGATCCTCAAAGGTATCCATTTAACATCCGCGCCACAAAAAAAGACGCTTTTATAAGACTGGAAATTCAACGTAATACTGCCACCATGGTGTGTCTTATGAAAGCGCTGTGGTGGCATGTTCAAGAGTTTCTCACCTGGGCCACTAATGAAGAAATGACGGTGGTGAACAGTAAAAATGACAAACTTGACCACTTTTATACAAAATGAAACCCTAATATCACAGAATGCATGATTATTTTTTGCAGAGGCAACAGGATCAAAAACTGTGGTTTGCATTGAAGTCAATGGGACGTTTTTGTCCTGGAGAGGCACAAGAGGATGGGAAGTTTTAAATCTGCTGCTACACAAAAACTAATAAAGCATAAAATTTGATATTTTATCACATTCTTGACATATCCAAGGCTGATTTAGAAAAATATATTTCAGTCACTCAGAATATGTTTTATGTAAAATATCTCCTCTTTTGTCTGCTTTTTTCATGAAAAAATGAGCGTCACACAATCAAGCTGGTATATAAAAGGTTAAAATTTAGATAATTATTCAATATTTGATTGTTTTGATCAGAACTGAAGTTGTTCACAAGATTTAAGCCCAAAAAGCAGAAAAAATATTAATCTAGACCATTTTTAAAGCAGTTTTATAAGTGGACATTTTTGTCCATAAGAGGGTAGTCAATTTTAAATCTGTCGCTACGCAAAAACTATAAATGCAAAAAATTCAAAATTTTAGATATTTCATGACATAACCATGACTGATTTGTAATAAATGCCCCGTTCACAAAAAAATATTTTTTTTAGAAAATAATTCATGTTTTGTGTTTTTTCATAAATTACATCGATGACTTTGAGTATTCAAACTGGCATTTCAAGAGTTAAAATCCTCAAAATGATTGAAATTTTTATATGTTTGAGCAGGGCTGAAGTTGTTTAACAGATCTATGAAAAAAAAAAGCAAAAAAAAATATGAATGTATACATTTTTTATAGCCACTTTTACGAACGGACGCTTTTGTCCACTAACGACTCAAGAGTATAGTAAATTAAAATGAAGCCTGAGGGTTAAATTAACAATTTACATGCAAACTTTAACAGTGGTGGTTCATTTTGGTGTTGCATTTAAGAATCTGACCACTAGTTGGCAATAGTTATTACCTCCTCTGCTCCAACACAACAAGATCTCACAGCGTCATGGGGTTTAGTGGTTTCTTTGTTCAGCTCTCACATAAAGAGCCACTGTTTTTATTTCTTCTGTAGCGAAACATTCTGGTTCTGAGAGCTGATGTCCAGTTGACAATAGCCTGGAGAGGTTACTATGCTGACAGTTTATACCAACTAAATTTAATCATCAAGCCAAAAGTTTAACATATATAGTTGTCCCTGTATCGTGATATATATCGTATCGCCATATTCATGCCAATACACACTCCTACTAAAGAGTAAGCCAGCATAACAGAAACAATACGAGCTCTAAAATGGAGCCTTGTGGCACACCGCAGGCAACAAAAATAGTTGACTTTTATTTAGAAGTAGTCACAGAAAAGATGGATTTTTGCAAATATGAAAAAAGCCATCAACTACCTCAGTATGTCAAGCATAATGTGATAGTCAGTGGTTTCAAAAGCTGAGGTCTAGTCCACACCCAGCAGAACAAAACACCATCCTGCTCCACTCCCCGTCAAAACATCACCAGAGACACTCAGAAGAGCGGTTTCATAGAACGAGCTCTGCAGAACCCAGACTGAAGGGATTTATTTATCCAGAACAGCTGTAAGCTGCTTAGCAACAACCTTTTCCTGAATCTTAGCAATAAACTGCAAATCTGAGACCGGTCTCTAATTGTTAAATACAGAAGGGTCGGGCTTTGTTTTATTAAAAAGCTGGGTGGGTGACAGCATTCTTAAAATAAACAGTGACTTGACAGTAGTTTGGACTCATTCAGCAATGTCATCAAAAACGTTGGAAACTGGAAAATCATGTGAAAGTTGAAGATTCTCCGTTTTTTCCTCTCCCATCACTGCTGCAGTCATTAATCTCACTCAGTCTGTCTGTTAGTCATTGCTTTCCAGATGTAGAGACTCTGGTGAAGTGACATGTTTTCCTGGGGGCTTCAAAAATTTAGTATCTGTAAACAATTAGACAAATCATCCGTGTGTGTGTCATATCTTTGGTATGTAAAAATCTCTTCTCTGAGCATGTTGAGTCTCTAGGTGTATATCCACGTGTGGCGTTTGAGTCTATGACAAGCGTTGCAATGGTTTAAGGGAAGAATTATTGAGCAATAAGTAGCAGGATGTAAAGAAATTGATGCATGTCACCGTAGATACATAAAGCAGTGCTGTCAGTTCACACACTCTGTAAACTTCACAGTGATGACACTGGACAAACACACACACACACACACAGACGTGCAGCCTCTGGGGAAATTATGCTACCACTCTTTAAACACAGAGCTGTGATTACACAAACAGTGAGAAGGCTGCTGCAGCCAAGACAAACACCTAATAAAACCGACATTTTCATTTATACAATGTCAATGTGCACGCGTGACTGACAAACACTGGGAAACACTGAGTAATCCTTTAAGCACTTTGCAAATCCTCTGTTTATTTTGCCGCACTTGAAAGCATATTAATTGGCCGGTTTATAAACTGTAATAAAAGATGAAATGTTTCTGATGTCTGTGTCAGATAAAAGTCTGCTGTCATTACGTTTATTATTTCTAAAACTTTAACAGAATATTTTAACTGTATTTTAGCAACAGTGGTTTAGTTCTGATGGTGCTACAGCAACACTTAATGTCACAAATTCAACGTGTTGTCTGTTTAACTTTTACAGTGGCTACTGACTGGTAATTCCTTGACTTTTCACTGTCTAACAAAACTTTCAGTTGATCTGCTCTAATAAAACATAAATATTAAAAAATTCCTGCCATACTTGACCCCTGGATGCACTGGAAGAGCTACAATTAGCTGCTGCTGGTATGTTTCATGCTTGCAACTAATGATATACAAGTAATTCATGTAAAAAATTTGTATTTCTCCTAGCGCATTTGTTCAAAAAGTTATTTACAATGAGCAAACCTTTGCACGGAAATGAACTTTAAGATTGACAGAATTTACTTAACCCTTCGCCTGTAGGCCTACAGAATAAACAATGGTACCCTTACTGCCGTATCAGGATGAAACCCTTATTCCTAGTGCACGGTTTCTGTACGGACTGCATTTCACACAGCCTGTGGTTTGTGTGCAGAACATCTCAAGAATTAGCTCCAGGAAGAGCACCAAATCTCGGTGGTTCATGTGATAAAAACTACAGGTATAAAAAGGAGCTGGTAAACTAAAACCACACCTGTCTTCTATTGTTGGGCATTATTTATTCACTTGGCTTGTTCTGCAATGGGTAAGTACATTCCATTTTTATATAGTTTAATGTTATGCTTAATTATTAAGTCTGATGTTGTTGTTTTTTTGTCTTTTTTAAATATCCAAATCGTGTTAACTTTAGCAACGTAGTTAAAGTTTTTTTTAAATATATACCAGATGCACCTTGCCGGCTCACTTCTCACTTCTTGTCTGGCACATGTAATTTCTTTAACATGATAAAAAGCCGGATGCAGCGTCCGGAAAGAATAGACTTGATACGGAAAGTTAACGAAGCTCCGCAGCTGCACTGGAGCCAGTATGAATGCTCTGATTGGACTCAATGTTTTTTCATCTTTGCGGAAGCGGTACGGAAAGTGGACCACATCAGTTCTGGACGCAGTCTGCATTAGCATTTAGACCCATTGTTAGACCGTTGACAGGCTAACCCTGGGTTCCTCCTGATGCATGATGACCGGTGTAGGTACTGGATCTGCTCGGGGTACCAGATCGGCTCAGGGCCCTGCGCCTGCCGACGACGTCAAACTACTGCAAAGCCACTTGGACAATAGCCTCTGTGCACGCATCAGTTCCGTGTTTGGCGTGAGGATGGTACGAGACTTCCGGTCTCCGTGCTAAAGATGGGAGGTGGGAAGTTGATCTTGTTGATAATGTACAGAATGGCACACAGCAGTGGTGGTTAGACCTGCTATCAGTTTGTTATTGAAACGCAAATTTTGTCAGTGTACATGTCATGTTTAGGACATGAACACATAAAAGCAAGATATAGAAGGCCACGCACAAAAAAAGAAGAAAGATTTGCAAAAAAAGAAAGATTTACAAGCTCCCGAAAAGGAAACTAGCAAGCGCAGTATGTGCTTCCAGCGGCTACCGGAAGTTTACGTCCATCCTGACCTTCTACCGGAGCTTACGTCACGTAGCTGCGTGCACAGAGCCCATTGTACATCTCTTTTGATACTGTTCTTCCAAACATGTTTTGGAAAGAGTTTAGCAGGTTTGTTATTAAAAACATGCTTCCTACCACCAAAATGTTTTCTTTAAAACTGTAATTTGTTAATAAAAACACAATATTGTCTTTGTTTGGTAAAGAATGTGAAACTACATCAAATCAACATCAGACTGTGCCAAATAAGCACAACAGTTCTTATGTGTGAATTTTTAAAATGTATTTACATATTTAGCAGGTCTAGCCGTTTGTATAAATGTAGAATTATTCTGTATATTTTGTTAGTTCTTATGTAAACAAATCTATAGATTAATTCAAATTGTAGTCCTTCCTCCAATGAAGAAGGACTACAACTGCAAATTTGTCCGGACCAATCAAAATCTTCAGCGTCAATGTGCTAATGTAACTGCTATGAACGTGGTAACGTAACTTCCGTTAGTCGTATGTTGAGCCAATCAGCTAGTGTGATGTAATCGGCAGGAGCAGGCCCCCCCGAGCACATCTGGTACCTACACCGGCCTTATGTGGCAAGAGTAGGTAGGCAGTTCACAGAGGATGAAGATCTTGTGACCATTGATGTGTGGGGCTGCCTCTCAGCCAAGGGAGTGGACTCACTCACAATTTAGCCTCAGAACACTTCATGAATACGTACTATCAAGAATGGTACCTAAACATCCTCCTCCCAACCATCTAAGAACAGTTTGGTGATGGACAGTATGATGGCGCACCATGTCATAAAGCTAAAATAACAACAATCATCAAGAGGAGGGCATGAAAACAAAAAACCCACAAATTGTGACACACTTCCATCAGTCATAATTTGGACCAGAAGCTGATTAACAGAGTGCCAGGGTGAACTGCAGAAATGTCAAGATTCAGATTTGAGCTTGTTCGTGCAAGCAGGCAACAGATGTAGACACACACACAAACAGAAACACTCACACTGACCAGTTTCTCAGGGAAACCAGTGTTTATAAGCAGCACTTGTTTCCAAACCAGAGAAACACTTATCCACCCCGATGATGTCATGTGGATATGTTTGCCGAGAGGTGTGTGCGTGTGTCTGTTAAATATAGTGTTTGTGTGTAGGCATTAGTTTAGAGAGCAGACATGCAGGTCTTTTCATAATCGGAAACAGAGAAAACAAAACACACAGCAGTATTTAAATATGTTGTTTAAATCCGACTGAATGTGAAACGACGAAGAGCTAAAGCTGCTAGAACTGACTCTGAGACGGAGTTATAAAAAGATTAAATAGATGTTAAAAGCATGACTGAAATGTCAGAGGAGGAAATAGAAAGAAACATCCAGATTCATTAAATTGGGTTAAAATGAAGAAGACACACAATATATACAAAACGACAACAACAAAAAAAGACAAACCGAGGACTGGAATCTTCCAAATCAGACACAACATTACCCATAAAGTTTGAGTAAATGTCCACAGAAGAATGTATTATTTTCACATCTTTTAACATTTTCTTTTCTCAATGGGAACTTTAAAAAAGAACAAGGGATCAGCTTGAAGAGAAACACATTTCCCCCCACCATTTCTCTCCATCGTTGCCTTTATTTCATTTTTCCACCCTTCTTCCTCCACCCATTCATCCTCTGGTGCTCCGCTCCCTCTAATAAAAGCCGTATGACTAAAAACCAGAGATACTTTCAACCCCTCCGATTGGGATGATTTAATGTGAGCCAGCAGACCAACTGAATGTCAGCAAATAAATTCCTGATCCCCTGATCTGATGGGATTTGGAGAACTTAATGCTGTTTGGATAAACAGACTCTTCGTCCAACAGGCTTTTGGTCTTTTGCTGCAGTAAGATGAGCTGCTCTGTTTAAATGTATAAAGATTGAGTTGCTAATTGAGAACATGTCCACACTACTGAGGATGAAAATTCGAGAACACATGCTTCCCTCTGTTCTGGCTTTCCATTCACTCAGAACCCTTGTTTTTACCAGCAGGATGGAGGTTGTTTTTATGTTTCTTACACAGGAAATACTGGACAGCAATGGTTCATGGGGGTCATCAATGTCCTGCATGTTTTACACACTTGCCTGCTTCAACACACCTGACTGAAGTGTCCTTTACACAGGTTAAAGACCCTGATATGTTAAACATTAGCCAGAACATGGATGGCCATTATCTTGGTAAGGCCTTAGGCGTATAATGGAAGTGTGATGGAAGTGTATCCATAACAAAGGGCGGTGTGCACCAGCATAGATTGGCAATTCAGAAATCAAAGCAGGACATGCCATGTTGGGCCTCATGCCTAGACTACAATCTCATCCTGCCTTTAGCATTGTTCTACTGTGGCATGGTTTTCTTCTACATAACAGCATCTTGACCTGATCCTAGAAAGAAGCGTGACACTACTCCATTGCTAGTAGAGTTAGGTGTTCAAATTTTAAGGGTTCCAGTTAAAGAAAATACCTAAATTTTCCAGTAAAATGTTTGTTCAGTAGAAAATATTATAAATCAAACCTAAAAACTAGCACACAGAAAATCTAATATATTTGATTGATTCACCAGAGCACCTCAAAGTGTCTAATAATAGTCCAAAGTAAAGACTGTTAGACTAGCTGCTTCTGTTTTTTTCCTACATGGCTCTGATGCCAATAGAATTTGCTGGAACAGATGCCAACGTTAAAAAATTAAAGACAGGCTTTCTGTAGTCATTTTGTTTTAGTAACAAATAACTAACAGAGTGATTAGACCGTACAACAATTGGTCAATGCAGCCAACTCCTCAGGGGAGTGCATGAACAGCAAGCATCTCTGGTTCAGTAACAAAATACTGCAAAACATTAAAAGTTATGCAGAATTAATTCACATCAGGTGTCAGTTTCAGATCCAGCGTGAGTGATTCAAAGGCTGTAGCTGTTTTATTTTATCCATTAATAAAAGTTTTTTACCTAAAGGTTAAATCATTTAGATTCATTGGATGGGTAAAAAAATGAGTTGAACTTTATCATCAACCAGTTCCTAAACCTTTTGATATGATTTATGAACATTTTCTTGTTTAAGCAGATTTTTAAATACATTTCCTGAGAATTTTAGTTTCATACCTTTATCCATCTTTGCATGGGATACAGAAATGTGGGTTTTGTCCTGATTTTCCTTAAATAAGTGGTTGATTGGGCCACCATTTTAATCCTGACTCTGTTCCCAGAAATACAACATGGCAGCATCTCTAAACTGGATATTATGGTTTGAATTTGTTACAGTGGAAATGAGGGGAGACATGTCATCCATCTTTATGTTTTCTGGCTAAAAAATTTCAGTAAATTTTTCCTCATTAATTACAGTCTTAGAATTAGTATGCAACAATCAAGTGGTTATGAGTAATAAATGTTATTTTAACAGCCATCAACAAATTAAATGGATCGTTAGATCTTCTGAAAAAGGGTTCTATGGAAAGGCTATGAGAGGAACCAAAAGCAGAGTGGATTGCTGTCATCTTAAAACCACTCCAATCTCAAACATTTCATAGCAGTTTGAATAAAAACTCTTAAAAACTATTCAGTGACATCATTTTGCATTACTTGGTTAATCGGAGCAGAGCTGGGGGGCCTGTTTTCTCCTTCATTCCCTCTTGTTATCCTTTCATCTGCAAACTGGAGCGCTGGAAATTGGCGCATGCCCACAGTCGACCTGACCATGTTTAAGTGTTTATGTGCTGTATGTCTGATCTTGGGAAAGGTTGCACTGAAACATAAATTTCGTTGCATCAGGATGCTGGATCAGTGACAATAAAGATTGATTAATTGATAATCTGAAAGAAATATGTTAAAAAAGCTGGCCAGATTAGTAATTTAGTCCCCTCTTTTAGAATGCATCCTCCTTATATATCCACATTTACACAGAAAAAAAATGAAAACTCAGATGGGAAGTAAAGGAGGAGTTCCTGTGGGTGTGCTGTTAACACCTCTGGAAAGCAGCATTTTCTTGTCAGTTTTTTCCCCTCTCTTAAAACCTTGACCACGAATGAACTCGGCTCAAACACGTGCTTCTCGGTTGTTTTTGTTTTGGTAAATTTCTGACCTCACCTCCGAACAGAAACTCTCCTGCTGCTCAACTTTTCACTTAAGCTTCACCCTGCTGCAGGACTTCTCCTGGGATATGTGGGCTGTCAACACTGAGACCAAAAGACCCAACTTTGTGCTTAACCACAAGTCTACACACACACAGACACACACACACACACACACACACACACAAATGAACAAGGACAAACTAGTTCAAACATGAAGACATATGCAGACAGATGCAAATAGAAAAAACCACATGTATCAACAGCCACTCTGAACTAGACGCTGTAGGTAAAGAGCGAGGTCATACACACTCTTCATAAAACACACACACACACACACACACACACACACACACACACACACACACACACACACACACACACACACACACACACACACACACACACACACACACAGTGATGCTAAGATCCAAAGGAAGAGAACAAAAGAATACAGAGTATTTACTTTTATCCAACACAGAGATGTATAGAAACAAAAACAGACACATGAAACAAAGCAGTAAAAGAGCCACGCAGAGACTAAAGGATAAAAGGTGAGCGAGAGTTCAGCACTACACAAACAAACACACACCTGTTTACACTCCACACCTACACAAACAGACGCACCTGTGCATCGAGCCAAACAGAAACATTACACACACCTTTGATGGTGCTGATGACCTGCTCCAGGTGTTTGCTGTCGTTTCGGTCTGGTCTGCAACTTGGGCTGATCTCCAGCGAGTAGTCTGGTCCGTATTCTGTAAAAAACTAACACACATTTCAGAGGTTAGCTTAATTTATTGTGAAGTACATTCTTTGTGTTTTGGTTCATGTCTCACATTTGTACTGGAGTGCAGCCAGAGTACGCATTCTTTTATTAATATTATCTTTTAAAGTGCTTTCCTGGAAAAAATTCAGACTATTTGGACTCTGAGCTGAACAGTGAGGCAGACTAGGGCTGAAAATTTATAGAGGCTAACACAGATCGCTTTGATGCATGAAGGAAAAATAAAAATTTAACTAGTTGAAAGAAAACTTTAGATACCCTTATATGTGTTGCTCTGCTATAAATGTCATGATCTGTAGGGCTGGGTACCGTTAAATATTTTTTGATACTACTACTACTACGATACCTGGTTTTTGATACCGGTACTTTTTTCGGTACCTATTTGTATAATTCTGAGAGAAAATAACAAGTAATAATAAGTATTAAACGTTTTTTAAAATAAAAAAACGTATAAACCACTGTTTTGTGGCATATTTATGCATTTATTATTATTACTGGTAATTATTGCTCATCTCAGGAACTTTCTGTTATGTCACTGTCTCTTCCCCTCACACACCTCCGGATACAGTAGAGGCTGGAAGCTCGGAGTCGGACTGAACACGGCGCTGCAGGTTAATTCCATATGCGATGCGTGGCTTCGACTAATTGCTGGAATTCCTGTTTTTCGCGGCACAAATGTCAGAGCATATGTTGCATTTTGCTCTGTTCCCATTTACCTTTACAAAATGCAGCCAGACTTTAGAGTTTTTCGGAATTTTTAACCCAAACGCTAATTATTTTGAAAGAGAGGGGAGGGAAGGGGCGCTCTGCTCTTCCGTGTATCACCTGTGTCTCCACCCATGCAGCAGCGCTGGTGGAGAAATTAAGCAGCTCATAGTAAAAGTACCGAAGTCTGTACCATGTTTTTTCGGTACTGGTACCTACCGATGGCTTTCGGTCGGTACCGGTCTAGTACTGTGTTTTGGTGCCCAGCCCTAATGATCTGTGCCTCTTTGTGTTTAGTTTTGAGTTTTGGCCTCTATGTCTTCCTGTGTTCCTCCTGTCTCCCTTCACGGCTCCTCCGCAGGTGTTCCTCGTTCCCCTGATCACCTTCCCTCATGTACATATTTAAGCTCCCTTGTCCTGTCAGATCCTGTTTGTCATGCCCTGTTTCAACCCCTGTATTCTCTGTGCCGTCCTGTTCTACTGCCCATTAGGCTTTTTATTTTAGTCTTAGTTTTTGAGTTTTGCTGCCACGTTAGCCTTCAAATAGTCTTTAGTTCAGTCTTCATCCTCCTTATTTTGGATCCTCATCCACACCCAAATCGTGACAATAAATGCCACCTCTTCAACATCTTTTATGCACAAGCAGCCCCGTACCATTACATTACCACCTCTGCGCTTTACTATCATAATGCCAAACATTCAAGTTCCCATCTGAGCCGAGCAGCATTAGTTTGGTCTTTTTATGTTCTTTGGAAAAAGTATTATCCTAGTTTTGAGCTGAAGAGCAATAAAGGGGTAATTTCTTGGAAGGTGTTCACCTTTGCTGTGGAGATTTTGACAACAAAATTGATGCTAACTTTTGTAAAGTATATTTTTATAATTAGGGTTCTTATGAAAACAATTAATATAAAAAGCAAAATCTTAGCTAAGTATAACCAAGTCACACCACTAGAACAAAATGCAAGTCAGACTGAAAGTAAAGTTATTTGAGTGCATTGAAGTTATTATTCTGATGACCTAAAATGAAAAATAAACATAAACACAACTATTTTCATAATTTACATGCATGTTTGCGGTAGATTGATGATAATCCTATACTAGCTGAAGGAACTTTACACAAATATGAATATCCTGGTGGCCAAAGTGAAGTGTTTGAATTTCTGCAGAACATTTTATGGCAATTCAACCAGTATTTCTTGAAATAATTTAATCTGACTCTAAATGAAAGTGTTGGAGTAATTAAGAGTAAGCCGTAGTGAAAAATCCCCCCATCAGATTGCCACATATTTTACACATTTTAATTTCTTATCTTGGTGTACTGTCAAAACAGATATTGTGAAATAATCTTTTCTTCTTGAATCACAAAAGAACATTTAATCCAAAACACAGAAAAAGAACCAAAGATCTATCAAACCTGACAATATGAGCCTCACAAATAAGAACAAACACTCTCTGAGATCATTTCAGCAAATACCAAAGTCTCCTGGCATTTCAGATCTAGTTGGATCACTGTCAGTATAAAAAACTAAAACAGGTGTAAAGGCAAAAATTCAGCTCAAGTACACGTTGAACCAAGACAAGCCAAAAAGAAGGGTGGAAAAAAAAAGTATTTACAGAGAGTTAGTGGTGCCATGACTCAATGCCACGAGATGAAAACAAACAGGGAGGCCACTACTGACCACAAGTGCGTCAGTCCGTTTGCAGTGATTGTTGTGAAAGCCTTGGACTCTGAAAACTCAGCAGAACATACCAGAAGAATCAAGGTGACTGAAGCCTTAAAGAAAAAGAGTCATAGAAAACAGGTAAAGAAGCAGATTCATTGACTTCCCTTTGAAAAACTGAAAGGCCACACAATTAAAACCCTACATAATAAATGTTCAATGATAAAATTAAAACAAAGTACAAACTCATTTCTATCAGACCTCCTTTACACTGGATTTACACCCCACTATACTCTTATCAACTGATTAGGAATGTGCCTAGATTGAGGCCAATTCATAGAACCTCCTTCAACGTGAAGAAGATTCTGAGCCATGCTCTTTATACTCAACAGACATGTTTCTTTTCTCTCCTGCATTCTTACCATGGTCCATTAGCAATACATTCCTATGATGGTCCTATGACATACGTATGCTCACGATCAGACCGCACCCTGGGCCCTCTACTGGCCAATCATTCTGGGACCACATCAGTATGCAGACACATGCTAGAAATTTCTGTCCTAGCACACCACTGATAGCAATGGATGAAATGTTTCTTCATCACCAACATCAAAGCAGTACTCCTCTATGGAACTGAGACATGGTGCATGACCGATATCATTTATCAACAGGAGTCTCCATTGCAACCTTAACATTAGATGGACAGAGAAGAACTCCAATGCTGATCTGTGAACAAGAATCAACCAAAAGTCAATCAGCTTGAATATAAAAATGTAGCTGGATAGGACACACCCTGCATAAACTAGCTGATAAAATCACAAGACAACCGCTGGACTGGAGTCCATGGGGTAAGGGAAAAGTTGGGAGGTCAAAGCAGACCTCAAAGAGATCAGTTGAGAGTGAGGTGAATGAAGTTGGACTGACATGAGCTCAACAGAAGAGGGATGCCCAGAGCAAAATCATTAGGCTGGATGAGGTTGTATCCATGTTTACCAAGGACATTAGAGGAATAGATCAAGTATGTCAAGCCACAGTCATGGATGGGCTGCCACCATGCTCCAACCAGAACCCGATTAGATGCTACCATGAAAATAAACCACCACAACCTCGCTATGGATGTTGTGTGTATACTCAAAACTAACATGGATCTGTCATGTGTAGTGGGAAGCCCACTACAATATTAATGTGCCTGAAGTCCTCGCCACGATCCTGCAAAGACCATTCATGTTCCTGTCAGTTTTTAACATCCTAGAAGGATTGTCATCCTGTGATAAGAGGCCCAAGTTTGAGCTGATAGTTGTTCATTTTTAATGCATTAGATAGAGCCCATTAGAAAAAAAACATTTTGAAGATATTTTGGCAACAAACACAGATGTACACAAGTAAGACTCAGCCAACATGTGGCAGGGGGAAACTTCTGCTTCTATGGAAACAAAGCCTGCTCTGTCTTTGCTTAATAGGCTCCTTTTGTGAGTCAGACTGAGGGAATGTATGCTAGCAGCAAATGCAGGTGATGGGATGATGCTGTCCATATTTGTATGTTTGGTGTGATTATCCATGGATATGAGTGTACAAAAATAAGACCACATTTTACCATGTAATAGTCTGTTTTCTATTAGTTCTGATGAGTCTGTCTTACCTCTCAACATGTGTGTAGTTACTTAACACACACACATAACTATTCCCATGAACCCAGTGCTCCGTCTCCTGCTGTCTGCTAACACACAAAAACACACACACAGTCTCCTGCTGGCAACTTGTTTGGCTTGGACGATCACAGAGAGGAGAGAGAAAAGAGGAGAGGGAAAGACAAGTACACACCCTCAAAAATACCTTTATGCTTTATTAAATATTATTAGCTGGTAAGGAGGAGAAAAATAACAAACTGCCGTGTTGTGAAGTGGATGTGTGAGAAGGCAAAGACAATGTGAGACTCCAACACGTGATCCAGTGACGCAGCACATCTACGTCACCTGGACAAGGTCAGGAGACAGAAAATACTCGCTGACTGGCTCCGGTGTCTCGGGTAGAGACACTCGGGGAGATGAATAGGAAAAGGTCTCTGGTTATTTACCATGGTCCTTAACATCGCCCCCCCCCCGTCCATTACTCACTGCTCCCACAAACTTGTTCGTATGAGAAGCAAGGACCAAAAACAAAAATATGCTTAGTGTGGCAAAACCAACCCAACCCTACCCTAAAGTTGAATTGTTTATGCTGATTAACTTCCATTTCAGGCTATGTTATTCTTTTGGGTAATTCAAAGGTTTTGAGATTCATTCTTGTTTCTTTAACAACGAATGAACCCTATAACATTCATAGTCATAGGTAGTTTGCAACACATTTCCCCAAATGGGCCTTTAACGGCATAAAAACGTTTAAAAGACAGTAAAACAACATAGTATGATAAAATATCACACACATCACACGGAATATAAATCTTAGAATTACCTTAACCCTCGCTCTGTCCTTATTTTGGGGCCTATGAAGTTTTCTAGTCTTTTGGGGTCTGTTTGAAGACAGCACAAGGGTTAAAAATACTGCAACGAACCAAGGACCATCGTGGAACCATCGTGCGCTGGTCGTTAATCATGACTAGAAGACTGGTCTTCTTTGAGAAGCTGCTTCAGTCTTACTCTGAAAATATGCCAGCCTGGAATCAGTCCTCAGGTAAAGCATTCCATATGATGGCTCAACCTGTTTGACCAAAAGAGGTTTTACAAAAAGGTACTTTACAGTACAGTCATTGCTGGATGGGCTACGAGTTACTAAACCTACAGATCAAAAAGGAACCACAAAGTCACAAAGAACACCCGAGGAGCCCGACCTGTCAAGCATTTAAAAGTTTGTGATATGTTACTCAATTTACCAAAGCTGTCAAAGTTCATCATCTTCAGTTTTTTTGAGAATAAGACAATGACGAAATCTAACAGGTTCAATATCGTAATTGCTCGGTTATACATCGTCCTTAGGGCCCTGATGGTTGTTGATGATGCGGGAGACCAGGAGGTCACACAAGCATTTAGCAAACATTTGGAGAACACTGTAGTAATTAAACTTCCATCCATTTTCTGTAACCGCTTAGTCCTCCACAGAGGGTCGCGGGGAGCTGGTGCCTATCTCCAGCGGACAAGGGGCAAGAGGTGGGGGACACCCTGAACAGGTCGCCAGTCCATTGCAGGGCTTCATATGGAACAGTAATAGAAATTTGAGGAAGCCATTGTTGCTCGTTTGTAATCCAGCAGGAGCTGGGGATGTGTTGGCAGAGTTCAAGGAGAAGGAAGTCTAAGTATTTTCCTTCCTTGGTCATCATAAGGAAATGGAGGCTCCTGGCAAATAACATTAAAGTTCTTGGATTGCTGACAAAAATAGAAGTCTGTAAATAAAACACTGAATTCATCACAGAGACAAAGGTGTTCAAGACAGCAGACAGGGCAGTAAGATTAAAGATTGAGGGATGGTACCCCAAGTTTCTGTTTGAACAGAGAGCTAACCTTTGCAATTCTGAAAACTGCTGATTTGTCTGTGATATTTTCAGCTGATCGGTTGCCAGGCAAATTTTTTCTCAATTTGGGTTCCAGCTTGTTATTAAGGGGGGGTGGTGGGTCCCAAAGCCAGACCATAACCATTGCTCTAGATTGTGATCCACAGGAAACAGATCAACAATGTGTTCGTCTTTGGTTTAGATCAAACTCAACCTGTCAATCTAGCACAAAAACATTTTTATGATCGCTTGAACAGGAAGGTATGATTGGCTATAAACAAAGTCAGAAAGAGGAAAAACTAGCAATGGTAGCAACTGAAGAGCAAAAGGGACAACACATATAAACACTGGTCAGCATAGGAAGAGTTGGAGACGTTAAACCGAGACAAGGAAAATAATGTTTTTCTTGAGCTTATGACAGCTCTTGTTCCCGTAAGTGGAACAAAAACTTCCATCCATCCAGGGAACTGGTGTCAGTCTCATTGAGCAAGAGGCAGGTTACACCCTGGACAGGTCACCAGTTCATCCCAGGGCCACACAGAGAAAACCAGCCATTCACATTCACCCTAGGGCCAATTTAGAGCCCCCATTTAACCTAATAGGCATGTTTTTGGACTGTGGGAGGAAACCAGAGAAGCTGTAGAAAACCCACACAAGCATGGGAAGAGCAAACCCCACACCACAAGGCCACAGCTTGAGAGTCCAACATCTGACCTTCTTAAGCAACGGCACTAACCAACTGTGTTACCAAGCAGTGAAGAATGGAAACCTTTACATTTACTGAACAACGCAAAAAGTGATATTTTCAACTGGTTTCTTCAACAGCTGACATGTTTCACGCAACCCTTAAGGCTTGTTTTAATTTACCTAATCAATAACTATTTTATTATACCAATACATTGATTTATGTGTGGCTTTCTGTTTAACATTTACGCCCAAATTAGGTTTGAGGAACATACAAGTAAAAGCAACCACTACCTGACTGACAGAACAAGCAGATGAAACCACTAATGAGGCATTTATAGTGTCTGAAAAGAGCCTAATAAAGGTTTTGATGCACTCTGCCATCACATCCTCAGCTCCTGCTGGATTACAAACAAGCAACAATGGCTCAAACAATACCTCTGATGGCTCTGCTTGATTACGAGTGTTAGTGCCGTAAGTCATGCACGGGACAAATTGGCACCATTCATACAAATCAAACGACAAAACCAGAGCCAAACAACATCATTTATAACACGAACATGACAACATTTACAAATGAAAGAGCTGAAACGGCATGCACGGTGAGATTAGATATTGATTATTAAATGACACGAGCGGTTGACAAAAGCTTGGATGAGACAAAAGAAAGCAAACAAGTTCCACTGATAAGATTTGATGTTCTTTATTTTATGCACAACCGGTATTTATTTGTCTTTGTTCTGGTTTTGAATTCAGTTTTGAAACGTGCTGCAGCATACCTGCAGCAGAATTCATCATCCGTGTGTATCCATTCCAGTCCGGTTGCAGGCACGTTGATACAAGCGTGAGTGAAATTTGTATACGAGAGACACAAGCACGCCTCTGAGAAAAGTCCCGTGTATGTGTTGCGACGCACAAGCCCATCTGTGGACAGCAGTGCCGTGTGTGTTTGTTTTTACAGCGATCAGCAGGATCTCCAGCTATGAAGGATGCCGAGCCGCACAGCGGAGAGGAAAATGTCTCAGAAAAACAAATGGACTGCATCTGCTATCGAGCGCCTATCTAATAAATGTTTTTCGAGAGGGGAAAAAACATCTCGGCGCTTAAATCACGGTCACATAATGCACGTACACTTCACTCTCCCCACATCTGGACTCCACTCACCCCCTCCCTTACCGTTTCATCAATCCATCCTCTTTAAACTCATCTGACGTTTCTGCTTCGGAAAAAGTCTATGGAGGCTTTTGGTTCTTGTTCTCATCCATAATATCCTAGATCATCAATATGTGGAGAACGGACAGCTCAATCTATTAAACAGTACCACATAAACATGATGAAATCTTTTAAAAATACATCAAATTGTGCAAATGCATGGGAAAACATCAATCATATCACTAAAGCTGGGAATACGTCAGGTGTGATGTGCAGTTGTAGCCTAGGTAGCAACTAAAAGAATTAAAGAGCTAAATAAATTAAAAAAAAACATTTAAATAGGAGGCTTTGGAATCAGGAGAACATTTTGCTAAAAAGGTAAATAAATAGTGATCCCATCTTCTTACATGAATGTAAAAAAGCTGTTAAAAACAACAAACTGGGGAACAAATATCCCAAAAGGGAGTCTACAGGAAGCCAGCCCTTTCAGATCACACTGAGTACAATCTCAACATCACTGAAAAATATAATCCGTTTTATTATTTCTAATTTTCAAATTCCCCTCATAGTCCGTCATACACACACACACGTATACGGTTTTGCCTGGTGATGTTTCCTGTGATTGAAGCCCACGCTCTCGGGGCAGCGTGTCCCCGACGGCAGCGAGGGGCGGGACAGGAAGCGGTTGCAGACAGGAAAAGAGGAAGTAGGAAGTAAGAAGGCAGGACGCTTCCCCGCTGCCAATCTGGGACCAGAGACGTCCTCCCTTCCTGTGCTGCTCTGAGACAGACACACATTTATATTTACTTCTGCTGCTTTCGCCAGAAACGAGGGGAATTTGAACCAGCTATTGGGCAACTGCAGATAAAACAGCCTTTAGACGGCATCTGCTTTCAGTGCTTTGGCTAGTGGCGATGAATCATTTTAAACCAGGGGTGACAAACTCCAGTCCTCGTGGACCACAAACCAGCATGTTTATCATCACTTTATTATTATTGCTCAATTAGGGAAGTTTGTCTTGCAGCCTGGTGAGAAGCACAAAAACTCACCATCAGTAACAGATCGTAAAAACAGTTCAGCACCTCAAGTGCTACAAAGAAAATGTTAAGTTGCTGGACTTTTTAAAAATGTATTTAAAGTTGCTAAAAAATAAATCCAGTAATCTTGTATCCATGTCCTGGATAACTTAGTCTATACACAAAAATAAACATTTTGCAAAATATTGCAAGACCAGTAATAACTCTTAAAAAGAAAAAACACTCATCCAATCAGAAACCTCATCTAAACTTTGTTGTGTTTGGCTATTCTTAGCTTGACCCGTATCGTTGACCTTCATCCAACACACTGATGTAATCTGCCGCTAACACAAAGGAGGGTCAGTCAGTATCGGCTAACGGCTAACAGACAATCCCAGCCAACAGGAGGGTTAGTGACTTCCAACCTGAAGATTTGGCTCCTGCTTCAGGCTGGGTTTTGTGTTTTTATTAGATATTCCAGTATAATAAGTGGAACACAAGCAGAACCATTGTGTAGTAGGTTATCTGCTGTGTAATATTTTGTCTGGTAATCACAGAATATCACAGCACCATTGTTGCTCTGTTTGACTGATGTTTGTGTTCTTTGGGCTCCTATTTTTAGGTTCGTCGTGTTGCTTTTGACTGAATTCTGACCAGGAGAATTTTTAATTAAAAATAAAACTTTAAATATTTATGAAGCAGTCAAACCAATGATTTTTGATGCATGCTTAAAAATGAACTTTTCATCTGCTTGACGTTTCCTTTTTGACCAACAGTCGTTTCCTCCATATTGGTTGCAATTAATCACGCAGTGAAACACATGAAAACTCTACAAAACAGGCCGGTGCATTATCTGGCAGTAATGAATGTGTGTATTCATGTAGCCTACAGTAGAGCAGAAGGGCTCAGTCACACACACGCACACACACACACACACACACACACTGAAACACACACATTCAGGGCTATAAAGGTAGGTTTTGTTTTCCATGTTGCTGGGACTTCAGCTTTGCTTGGTCATCATGAATAATGCCCCCTCTTATCAGCCACTGCCTGGGCCACACACACATGCACACACACGCACACACACACACACGCACACACACACATGCACACACACACATGCACACACACACAAACATTTTTAAGGGCACGTATTACTGCAAAATCCTTTTAACAGTCATTATATATAGGACAAATAGTCAAATTTTTCTTTTTAAAAAAGGTTTTGAAATCTTTGATTTTAAAGCAGTGTGTGTGTGTGTGTGTGTGTGTGTGTGTGTGTGTGTGTGTGCGCGCGCCCCTTCCTCGTGTTCGTCATCTACAGCAGCTGTTCACACTGATAGCTGCTTTGTTTTCAGTGAGTGCTCCTTAATGAGGTCAAAGGCTATTTAGGACCATTGAACACTGACGAGGAGAAACAAGAGGTACCTTCATCTCACTCAGATTACACACACACACACACACACACACACACACACACGCGCGCACTGCGATTCATTACATCTGAGCAACATGAAGTCTGAAAACCAGTTGCTGGAAGAAAAAAAAAAGCGCCTCTTTGTCCGTGTGAGAGAACAGGACAGACAGACGGACCTGCTGGTTCTTATGTAAAAACCACGAGGCCAAAACATTACAAATGTGCAAAATGTAAATAAAACATCAAATATTCGTAACTGTATCAATGCTAAAATGAAATCAAAAGGTGAAACTACTGCGACATAAAGCTGGGATTTACTGTTGAATCAGTTTCCTTTAGAGACCTTCACATACTGAATGTTTCTGATTTCAGCTGCTCAATAGTTTCAGGATTTCTCTGTTTTCCTTCGTTTTACACTCAGTGTTTTCAGTGGGTCACAGAACTGGACTACAGGCAGGTCAGGTGTGCTCCTGAACTCCCATGTTGGAGCCATGCTGCTGTAATACAAACAGGAGCATTTTAGCTTTATGTTGCTGAGGTAACCCCTCACTAATAGATCAAGCAGGAGGAATGTTTTGTCTCTGCATTTGTGGCTGTATTATCTAACAAACCGAGTAAACCATTAGTGTTTTTCTTTATACAGATCTCGATAAGCTTGCACATAACCGGATATTCTTTATTGACATCTATATCTCCAACCTGTTCATTCATAACCCTCCTGTCCCTTAGCTCGGCTGCTCCTGTGCTGAAGATCAAACATAAGCTGAGAGGAGACCGTGCTTTAGCTGCTGCAGGTCCTAAAGGCCTCCTCCCTGTCTGATAATAAAACCCTCCTCAAAACCATCTATTCTCCAGGCTTTTGACTCCAACTGACATCTGAGACATTTACATTTTTTAGCTTTTTATTGACTCTAATATTTCAAATAGTTTTTATCCTGGTAGATTTTGTGATCGTTTTAATACAGGACCTGTTGATTGTACCATTTGACTTTTATTGTATTTGTATGACTTGTTTTATCTGCTCTGTGTTCAGCACTTTGGTCTTGTAGGTGTTTAAAGTGCTTTATAAATACAGCTTGTATGATATAGCTGTACAGTTCTATTTTTTATTTTTAATATCCTTATTATTTTTCTTATTTTTAGCTGACACAGAAATCTCCCCACTGAGGAATAAGGTCTATTCTACTCTATTTGTAAATGTCTCAGAATCTATTAAAGTAACTTTAAACACTGGGGCTTTCCTAATCTAAACTTATTTAATAGTTTACATAATAAGTCATTAGATTTTGGACTCAAACCTTCTGATTTTTAAGTCACTCAGATGATTCAGTTTAAAACTCTCACTGTGAGGCTAATACAGCAGGATTTCTAATATTTTCTTCTTTAACAGAAAAAATATTATTTTTTTTAAACTGTAGACAACAGTTTGAATGTATTTTATAAAATGATTGAATGTACAGATTAGCTCCATTGATAATTTATCCAAATATTCAGACTGATTTGGGATGTTTTTGACTGATAAACAAAGCAGAGATGATTTTTGTTCACACTGAATGAGTAAAACACTTATGGTGGATCACATGATGTAATTCAAAATAAACTGTTGTATGTAACTGTTGTGTAAATTTATCTTGCTGAAATTAGTCCCAAAGTGTCCTTATTAAGTCTCAATTTCTTTGAAATTTATCCTAATTTTGGTCTAGGGGCCGTCTATAAAGTGCAACACCCTGCTACAAAGACCTTTCAATAGTTTTTTTTTTTTTAGGCTAATCCTGTTTGTCAATAAATTCCCAGTTGATGCCATCTGCCTTGTTTTGATTATGCAGCAAAACTTGTATCAGAAAACAAAGTAACTTAGAGGTTAACGTAAGGTGTGTCTGTGATCTACTAAATAAGACCCAATAACTTGAACTTCTACAATCAAATCAATCAAAAAACACTTTATTAATCCCAGAGGGAATTAGACTTTCAAGTAACTTACTTGTGTTGTTTTTTTTTAATAAATAAAAAAACACTTACCGCACTTAGAAATGTTTAATAAATGATATAATCAGCAGCAGTCCAGAATTGATTTATTGACATGTTTTTTTATCAGGATGTTGCACTTTATAGACGGTCCCTAGACACTCCCCCCAGCAGGTTGCACCATAAAACCTGCGATTTTTTTCTTCCCCCTCACAAGATTTTTACTATGTATTATGATGAAAATGATTATGTAGAAAGTTGATTTAGAATTAGATTTGAACACTTTGGTTTGGACATATTAATACAGGATGAACATCTGTCCAATTTGGTCAAACCTGCAGCCCAAATGTCCACATCCATGCACATGGGCTACTAAACAGAGGGAACAAACTCCTACGACCTCAAATTTATATCAACACCCGACCCCCTGAATGATGGGTAAAACTGTGCAGATTTTGCTTGACAATTAAAGAATGTTTAATTTCATAAAATTTTAAATAAAGTGAGTAATTTATAAGCTCCACATAGTGTTTGTCAACCGTTTCTCCTTTAATAACGCCCTGACAATGACCTTACAGCCTAATATGAGAGCAGCCTGTGTTCGACGCAGCAGACGGAAAGGAACTGTCAACACTACAACCTGTCCCACTCACCTGGAGACAAACCCCTTTATTGAGAGTCTCTGATTAGACGGGTGACTCAGCAGACCGATTTTAGGAGTGTGTGTGGGAGTGTGTGATGAATGAGGACGTTTGTGTTCGTGTGGGAATATGTAAATGTGAGTTCCTGTGGCGGTCTGTTGTGCTGCCGTACCTCGTGGTCGGGTATTTCAGAGGACAGGGTCGTTCCCAGCACCGCCGCTGTCAGGTACGTCCAGCAGCGCGCCGTATTAGCCAGGTTATAACCTCCTGGTGTGGCAGAGGGAGGCGTGAACACATGTTACACAACTTTAAAGCTTCAAGATCTTCACCATTAAAAGCCTACGTGGGATTGTTAAACTAGTAAGTCCTGACGGTAAATAAAGCGTGACAGCAGTGAAGGGCGCAGCGCCATCAAAGAGTCGACTCTGAAGAGGGTGTGTTACAGTAAAGTCAAGAGAGTGACAAGAGACGAGAAGGAGAAGGGGACAGCGCAGAGAGAAAGTATGTAGGACAAGAAGGGAGGGAGAGAAAGGAAAAGAGGTCGGATTGTAGTTGAGTAAAATGGCTTCATTGTGTCGTATAATTAGCAGCTATCATCTGGCTGAGGGCTGAGGAGTCTGGAACAGGGCGCTGAGTGTGTGTGAGGCTGTGTGTGTGCAGAAACTCAAAGAAAACTCACACACAAAGGATACGGTGAACTACTGATGCTCAGTATCTGTGTATAGGCTCATAAACAGAGGCGTAACACACACACATACACACACACGTGCGCAAAACTCCAGAAAGCACCAGAATAATAAACACATGATTAAAGTTACCTCCTCCCAGCAGCAGCGTGGGTAGCTGCCACTGCAGGACATACTGCAGACATCTACCCACCCCCACCGGGGTCATGTTGAAGGAGCACATGGGATCGCCCGCCATGGTGTCAGCGCCCAGCTGCATCACCACGGCCTCTGGGCTGAACTGGGTCCACACCTCCTGCAGAACCCTGCAGAACAAGGTGACACAGAACATCTCAGAGAGGAGTTTAGCTTCCCATTTCTAAATTTAGAATCAACAGGTTAGGGGTTTGTGATGGCGGTGTAGTGGATACCGATGGCTACAGCGGATACCGATGACGGTTTTTAGAAAACAGAGGAGCTGATTTAGGAAGCCACTTTTGGTCTATAAACATAAAAGTTTAATATTCAAACACAATTAAATCTACTACATTTTATGTCTATATACCAGGTGTGGAGAACTGGCCTTTCATACCAAATGCACAACGCTTTCAGACAAAATTTCATAATCTTTCTTTTGGCCGCAATGCTAAATTTACTAGTATTCACATGAACCACTAGGAAAATTTTACATTAAAGTCATTTTAAAACAACAAAAAACTACTTTGTAACTGATCCCACTCAGTCTAGCATTAGCTTATCAATCAGCCTATAGTTTCTCCAAACTGAGGCTGTTCAAAGACCTATCTATGACAGGTAAGATGTTAATTGTTCATAACCATCCTACAGAAACCCACTTCAAAAACATTAACTATGACTTTAAAGTGATAATATGCAACTTTTTCATATTTTTAAATCTTCTCCTTGAGCCAGTCTGTGCTAATATGACCCTTTACAAAGTTAATGAAAAGTCACTTAGCCCCATCTGGTGATTACAGCCGGAAAACCACGATTGCAAGATCTCCGTCACCGTCACGGTACCCAGGAAGTCACGTGTCTTACGAGGGTTAGGCTAACCCAATGTGGCTAGCTGTTATGCTAGCGCTGGAGTGTTTTTAGCTCATGATTCCTGATTTTTTTCAATCTCTCCCTGCTTGAACACAGCTGATTTCATTGAAGGAGTAAATAACCGCTCCTGTAGAAAGCTATGAAGGCTGAGGAGACATTTCAACAGGTAGATTTAGGCGTTTAGAAGCTGAAACGATCTGGTAACTTGTTTAATGCAGTAATTTAAAACGGACACCAGAGGGAGCCCAAAACAAGCAAAACTGCATATTATCACTTTAATGGTTTACAGTTTAATACCAAGGTCTATTTTTAAGCTATAAACTGTAATTTAAACCATATTCTGGTCAAATAATTACAAGTACTAAACATCTACCCCTCAAACTAGATCCAGTCTCAGTAAATACATTTGATTATTTATGACTAATTTCACCAGCTGGATGAAAATAAGCAGAAATAGATTTTGAACTTGTGTTTTTTCACATTTTTTGAATACGAAATGATGAATACTGCTTGATTTTAAGTATTTAACTACACGAGAAGACAAATAAAATTTAAATTCTATCAAATTGATGAGCTGGAGGTGAGATCAGTGTCATTAAGTCTGATGACAGTAGATTTAAAGACTCCTAATATCACCTCCTCTGGTCAAACACAAGACAATGCTACAGAATTATTAATTTCTTCAAATCATTTCAAGAATTGGACAATAAGCTGCTTCTGATGAGTTTCTTAGTAGTGATTGAATGAAATGTTTGAAATTCAAATGTCTTAAAGTGGCTGGAAAGTCTTTTTTTTTTTTTACTGTTTTAATTGAAACTAAAAAGACTTTTGACCTTTTAGGATGAGGTAATCATGAGTAGGAAAGCAGAAGTTCTCTGTGTGTGCTTATGTGTGTACCTGGTGAAAACCTGGTAGTATCTGTCATCGCTGATGCCGTCGTCGAGCGGGACGTTCACAGCGTACCAGCGGCCTTTCCCCAGACCCGTGTCACAGAGGTCGCCTGTTCCTAAACACACACACACTCTTATTTAACAGTGTTTGTACAGGATGTCATCTGAGGAAAATATTATGACTGAACCATCTGGAGAGACCAACCAGGGAAGAAACCAGGAGAAAACTTGTGCAGAGAAACCGTCATGACTTTAGAAGTGAAGCTGAAAGCCTCTTCTACACCTGCATGAGAGGAGAAATTTCAACCTGAATATGCACATGAAAATGTTATTTTTAATCAGGAAATATTAAAAAACCACCAAGTTAAACATAAATAACAGATGCACTGATTTAGATTTTGAAAGCCGATACTGATTTCTGAATATTCTACAGTTCTAACCTGCTGATTCTAAGTTACTTTAAAGAAATAAGTCCGTTTTTTTCAAAGATTAATTGCTCGATAATTAGGAGTCTGAAAATAAAAACATCCCCATGCATAATTTGTTAATGCTAACACATATTAGCTTAGTGATTCAAGGGTTCCCCCTTTTTTAATGTTCTGTTTTGGTTAGATGTCTTGATGCTACTTGATCATGCTAAGCTCAAAGGGTTAGTAGTTTCAGTTCAGCCAATCAGTTAAGTCCATCGTGCTGAACATGAACCGATTCCACCTGCAGATTATTGTTAGGTTCATCTCTAATAATTAGAAACCTGCAGTTTGTTGTCTTAACTATGGTGGCCCAGAAGGTTCAACAAATACTAAAGCCACAACACAACAACAAAAGCCACAATGGAAGTAATGTTAAAACAGAAGTGGTGATGAAATGGTAGTAAAAAAAAAACAGAACCATAAAATGGAACGGAAGTTCTGTTCAACTGGAACCTATGCTAAACTGGAAGTTATGCTAATACATTAATTTAGCTAAAACCGAAACTAAATGAGGGACAACAGCGTTCGGATCACAGTGTACTGTAGTGCTTTATTATACTGGACCTTACAGTTGTTTCCTAATGACCGTGATGTGAACACTGTTGTCTCTCATTTACTTATGGTTTTAGTGAAATTAAGGTATTAGCATAATTTGTGTTTTAGCATGGATTCCGTTTGACCACAAATTCCGTTCCATTTTATGGTTCTGGTTTTTATTTTTACTATGGTTTCATCAAGACTTCTGTTATATTATTACTTCTGTTGTGGCTTTTGTTGTTGTGTTGTAGCTTTAGCATTAGTGTTGTTGCTTTAGTATTAGTGTTGTTGCTTTAGTATTAGTGTTGTTGCTTTAGTATTAGTGTTGTAGCTTTAGTATTAGTGTTGTTGCTTTAGCATTAGTGTTGTTGCTTTAGTATTAGTGTTGTAGCTTTAGCATTAGTGTTGTTGCTTTAGCATTAGTGTTGTTGCTTTAGCATTAGTGTTGTTGCTTTAGTATTAGTGTTGTTGCTTTAGCATTAGTGTTGTTGCTTTAGCATCAGTGTTGTTGCTTTAGCATTAGTGTTGTAGCTTTAGCATTAGTGTTGTTGCTTTAGCATTAGTGTTGTTGCTTTAGCATTAGTGTTGTTGCTTTAGCATTAGTGTTGTTGCTTTAGCATTAGTGTTGTTGCTTTAGTATTAGTGTTGTTGCTTTAGTATTAGTGTTGTTGCTTTAGCATTAGTGTTGTTGCTTTAGCATTAGTGTTGTTGCTTTAGCATTAGTGTTGTTGCTTTAGCATTAGTGTTGTTGCTTTAGCATTAGTGTTGTTGCTTTAGCATTAGTGTTGTTTCTTTAGCATTAATATTGTTCCTTTG
>SSNR01000173.1:295568-327853 GCA_006937965.1 Callopanchax toddi | reverse complement strand
AGACAGCATTAGTGTTGTTGCTTTAGCATTAGTGTTGTTGCTTTAGCATTAGTGTTGTTGCTTTAGCATTAGTGTTGTTGCTTTAGCATTAGTGTTGTAGCTTTAGTATTAGTGTTGTTGCTTTAGCATTAGTGTTGTTGCTTTAGCATTAGTGTTGTTGCTTTAGCATTAGTGTTGTTGCTTTAGCATTAGTGTTGTTGCTTTAGCATTAGTGTTGTTGCTTTAGCATTAGTGTTGTTGCTTTAGCATTAGTGTTGTTGCTTTAGCATTAGTGTTGTTGCTTTAGCATTAGTGTTGTTGCTTTAGCATTAGTGTTGTTGCTTTAGTATTAGTGTTGTTGCTTTAGCATTAGTGTTGTTGCTTTAGTATTCGTTGAACCTTCTGGGCCACCGTACTTAACTCTCCTCCTCAGGAACAGGATGAGTTTTCAAACCAACCATCTCCATGATGCAGGTCCACGTCCACATACAGAACTCTCTCATATTTCTCTCTCAGCTTCAGGACTCCCAGCACAGCGTCGTTCACGTAGCAGAAACCTGAAGCCTCGTCTCTGAGAGATAAACAAAACAATGAAGTGAAGATGTTTTGTCGTCCTCTCCTAAACAGTTTGGAAATACAACTAATAATTCTCAATGGGTCATCAATTTTTTATAAAAGCTTCTCAAAGAGGAGCAAAAAACTAATTTTCTATGAAACATAAACCAAATGACAGTAGATTTGTGGAGTTTCTCTTCTCTCCTCTTCATGGACTTTTTTCTTTTTTTTTTTTTTTTGCTGCGCATTCTCCCTTATTTCCTAATGAACAAGTTACATCACAAAAAAGGAAAATCTGTTTAATTTCACATTTTTTCTGAAGTTTATGACTTTTGTCAGACCTGTGCTTATTAGAAAACCCATGTGAGTAATTCTAAGCAGATTACTTTTTAAATAAACTTTTATTTAGTTTTTTTCACAAACACTAAAAGAACTCTAATCAAAGCGAAGCTGATTACGCTACAGTCAGAATGTTGTTGATTATGATGATGTGTCAAACTGGTCGCCTCACTTTTTAGCATGGTGCCAGCCTCCGGCCCAGTTCATGACCACCTCACACTTCTGGTCCAGCAGAGACTGAGCCGCCGTCACTGTAGCGCCCCCTACTGCAGCTGCATAGTCAAATATTCCCTCCACCACTGGGCAGTCGTACCCTGGAGGCAAAAAGCATCACAATACTGACTAATGTCCATCACAGCTCCCTGGAACACATGATTACTGCTTAGATAATACAGGAAAAGGTAAGAATAAAAGAAAAATAAAAGGTTGATCAACTAAAATAAGAGTGATAAAAATATATTATATGAAGAAATGATAAGAAAAAATACGGAATTGCTTTAATTCAGAAGAATTTTGTTTTTGGAAAAAGATGTCAATGAACTTGAGTGGTTTGTGTGTGTGTGTTTGAGTGTGTGTGTGTGTGTGTGTGTGTGTGTGTGTGTGTGTGTGTGTGTGGTGTAAAACACAAAAGAAGGAAGTGAGCACAAACAGGGAGGGAGACAATAAAGGAAAGAAGTGAAAGAGAGATAAAGAGTGAGGAAAATTTAAACAATAAGAGGAGCGTGAGGATTAGTCTAAAGTTAGAGAGTTATAGGAAAAAACCTGGAGCAGGATGAGACAACAAAACAATTACAGACAGACAACACCAGGATTTTATTTTTAGGAGTCAGATGAAGTAAAAAAAAACATTTCAGAAATCCAGAACCGAATCATTGTCTGGAGAGAAATAAAAAATAAAAAGTGAAATTAAGAACAAAAAAATGATATAGTAAAGAAGTTTGGGCAGTATAGTTTATAAAGTCAGAGTCACACTGCCCTCTGGTGGCCACAAACGTAAATGTCAGTTCTAGCTCTTGTATATTTTCATCTCTAGTTCCTGATCCACAAATTAAAACAAAAATACAAACAAATGTACAAAATAAAGGTTAAATAAATAAAATGTATTGGGTTTTTTTTCTCACCGAGGCCATAATCAGTTGACTGAGGGTCGTCGTTGTCTCCATCCTGACTGATTTTGTGCAGATGTTCCAGGTACGAGTCTGTGTGGAACTTGGCCATATCCTCCATGGTGGCCATCTGAGGTTTTATAACGCTGCACAAAACACACAAACACAAGACACGCTGTACTCTATATCCACTATAAGCTGCCTTATGTAGTGAAGCCTGTCTGAGCCATCAAATAAATGGTTGCATTTGATGGATTAATGGAACAAGACTGCTAGATTGCATGAAAAATTATAAATATTATAGCGATAAACAGAAACAAATTCATTTTACGAGAAGCAAATAAAACTATTGTAAAAACACACCTGAGATCAGACAGAAAAACAACCCAAGAAACCTGATAAGTTAATAAACCGTGGAGAAGTCAAGAGGTGTCCTAGAGAGTTAAATGGTGAAGTCATTTTGGGTCCTTTAACATTTTATAAGTATTTAAAATTGAACTGGGAGTCAGTTCTGTGATTAAATTAAAAGTGAACACAGCAAGGTGAGTGTTACAATAATCACATTTCAATACATATTTTTACTCAGTGTAAAAAAAAGAAGCTTTTTCTGTGGTGAAAAATTATTTACTCAAAATTTGTTGTTTGAGTCTCAAAACTGGAATCAGTATTATAATCATTTTGAGATGTCTGACATGCTTAGTGTTTAAAAAATAAGAATTTCTGGATCTGTAAACCAACAATAAGTATCTCTTCATTTTCTATTAGTTCTAAATGTTTCTGGACAACTAACTAGAACAGTTTAATATGGCTAAAATTACAAAAACATATGCAACAATAAAGTAAATGTCTGTAGAAGTAAGAGACTGTGCTATTTGTGGTATAAAGAACTGACAGCTATCAGCCTAAAGGTCTAAAAAAGCTTTGATTTGAGAACATACTGTCCTGTAATAATACTCCTGTAGTGTTATCTAAACCTAAGGTCACAGAGACCCAATAAAGTGATATTACACATTAAAAAGTACACAGTTTACTAAAATATTTGTTTACTAATCTTTTTTCAGGAAAAAAATAGAAATAGATGTAGCAAACACTGTCTGGTGATAGGAATCAGCCAATATTCAGCATGACAGTCTTAATGTTTAGTCTGTTCATGTCTTGTTGCCAAACATCAATGGAAAATCTGACATTTTTTCCAGTCTGTGAACTCACCATTGTAAATTCACCCTGGCTAACGAATTTCTGTAAAGTTTTTCAGACTAAAACTCACCTCATATGTTGAAGCAGTCCGTAGGCTTCTATCAGGGAGTGGACCATACTCGCCTGGAAACAGCAGAAAATGAAAGACACTCATTAACATAACAGTCTACCCGTTATATAAAAAGTATGTGAAAAACAAGAACGCTGCTAAACACGTCTCATCAACTCACCCGGTTCGGTACTTTGGATAAACTATCACAGGTCTGGATGTACTCCGGACTGTAAACATAAGCGACTCTCCGTTTGCTGCCGAGGCCATCCTCACCGTTTCTAATCTCACTCATTTGACTTAAACAGAAAATTATAATATAAATATTACTAGACTGAAGCTAAAAAGGATTTGTAGCGATGAGATGCGAGCAGCTCGCTCTTCTCTCAAGCCTGGTGTTACACCGTCAACATTCCCCCTGCTGCCGGGTAAAGCAGCAGCTACTGTTAGCCACGAAGTGAGAAGATTAAAAAACTGAAAGGGAATTCTAAATAAATAAGCGTTTGTGTTTGGGTATTTTAAGATTTTTTAATCAGAATGTGTGTGATGTTTCCTCTACGGGTAATGGGGGAACTTCACAGACATATTAAACTTTCCGGGGGCAAGGAGAGTGGTGCATTATGGGACTTTTTGTAGTGTTATTTTCTTAAAACAAACACATCTCCTTTTTCTTTTTCTTTTGTGTCAAAAAATCAACTGCTTCTAATGCGAAAAAAGAAGAAACGTTAATTTAAAAAAAAGAGAATGTATTTATTTGTTTGTTCAAGTATCAAAAATCTATTGGATGCGAAGTTTTAACATCTTACCATGCTTTTACTTTGAAAGTATCCTCGCAGTACATCCTGTGTTGTGCCGAAAAACTAGCCTCTTTTTCAGGGAGCGCATTCCACCGCGCTTTCTCACTAATAAATTGAATAAAAACTACTTTCGTGTATGTCTAAGGACAAATACATGCACAGCATGTCATGTTATGTATGTAATAGATAAAGGGTGATTTTTATGGCTAAGTATGGCCTCCAGTTTAACGCTATGCTTCTGTTTGTTACCGGGGAAGAGCTACAGGTTATGCTAGTCTTTGAACAAAAACCAAACAACAAAACCAACACATCATTCTTTGAACAACATAAAAAAATAACAAAAATCTCTAAATTAGTTCTTTCAAATTGTTAAAAACGCGAGTCTGTCGTTCATAACGTTCTTTAGTGCTTTTCGCGACGTGGTTACATTTTTCGACACAACATCGCGCAGCTGCTTCCGGTGCCTGACTGAATGCAGCTTCAGGTTACCAACTCTTCTTGCTGGGTATCCTGCTGCAGCTGTTATTACAGCCAAGCCGCAGTTTTTCGTCTCTTTGCAAACTGTGTTCCTTTTGGACTCTCGGCACTTTAAATAATCGCAGCAGAAATGACTTTTCTACCGAGGACTTAAGGAGTTTTTGTTGTTTTCTTTGATGAGCCGCCAGAAGTGAAACGTTCACCTGCCAGCATGAGAAGTCGGAGCAACTCTGGCGTTAAACTAGACAACTATGCTCGGGTAGTGCAGCAAACCATCCTGCAGCACCAAGTGAGTCTTTTATGTTTGTTTTATGTCTAAATCTGACAGTTAAAGTGAACAAATACAGAAGCTAACTTTAGTTTTAGTCAGCTTGAGAGAGAAACGGCCAAACTGAGAGGTTTGAAAGCATGCACTGGGTCAGGGAAGGGGATATTTCGCAAGGCTGTGGTGCTCTGTCAGATACAAGTCACGACTAAAGTGTGTTCTAGAGACTAGAGGAACTAAAGTCGTTTCTGTGACGTCATGAAGTTCATTTTTAGCTGCTAACTCCAGAAATCTAAAGATGTATAACATTGTTGGGACACTTTGCACACATTTCCATAAAACCTTTCTGGGTTCATGCCATGTCAACATTAGTGATGTTTTCACAGACATTGACTGAACATCACAGTGTTTGCCCCTTCACATATTTCTCCTGGTTTTGCTTTATTATCACAGCTAAATGTTTCAGATCAGCAAATAAATAGACATCAGACAAAAGTAACCCCTTTTCAAATGATGATGTCATTTATTTAGGAGGCAAAAGCCTGGCCTTTTGTGGGAAAGTAATTTCCCCCTAAACCTAACTGATTGTAACACTCTTGGCACTCTCACATTGCAGTGGCCCATTTTACAGAATTGGTTTTCAGGTAAATAAATCTGTTTAAGGTCAAAAGTCAGACATTCACCTTCAGGATTTTCTGGTAGTCAGCAGAATTCCTGATTCCGTCAGTGACAGTAAGTCATCCAGGTCCTCCTGAAGCAGCAAATCAGCCCCAGACATCACACCACCACCACCACGTCTGACTGTTTTCTGAAAGTTTTACTCCAGATGGAACGGGACACACACCTTCCAGAAAAGTCTACTTCTGTTTCGTCAATCCACAGAATATTTTCCAGAAGTCTTGGGGCTTTTTGGTAAACGTGAGACGGGCCTCTGTGTTCTTTTTGGTCAGTGAAGTCTTTCTCTTTGTGGCTCTCTCATTTTGCCGTAAACCCCTCCCCCAAATCTTTTTGACCTCTGACCTTAACTTTAACCAAGTGAGGCCTGCAGTGCTTAAGATTTTGTTCTTTTACTCTTTAAATTCCTCTAGAAGGGGGTTTGCTGTGTTGCTTTTTGAGATCGTTTAGCCTCCTTCATGTTGGCAGACAGGTTCCATTGAAGTATTTTCTTAATTCTACAGGTCTGACAGTGATCAGGTCTGAGCTAGTGACACTGATGATGGTTGGTTTGGATCGCTGTTTTGAATGACCTTGACACTGAAATTCATTTGCTGATTTGAAATATTTAATTAAATGTGAGCAGATGAACTGAGTGCGAGGTCACTGAAAAAATATATCTGTAACAAGTCTAGAAATCAGAGCCGCCCTCCATGAGCTGATCCATCCCACAGCCAAGAGTCTCCATTATCACACTTCATTAGGAGTGAAAACAGATTGGCTAAAACCTCTAAGTGTTTCCTCTCAGCTTTTAACACACACATCGCTTTAGTTATTCACTTATAAAACATCCAGCCTTTCTTCCTGCATGTTTGGCCACCTACCACTTTTCTGTGTTGGTAATGAAATCTGCCTCTGTGCTGAAACAGCTGACTGCCTTGGTTTGTCTGCAAGGCAACGATGCTGTTCTCCAAACAGCAGTTTCAGCAACATCAGATACCTAAAGGACGAATGCTGGTTGCTCGACGAGGAAAAGAGTGAAAGACATTTATTTAAAAAATCAGGGAGAACTGCAGTCAGGAAACGTAGCAAAACCATGTTGTTTTATTAGTTGCTGCTAAATATTTTACTAATGGAAAGTGGGTTACAGGATTGTCTTGAAAATGGTTTTAATGTATTTTTATTCTTATAATTACCTGATATACTAAAAGACAAAGTCAGCAGATCAGCTGACGGTTTGTTACCTTACTTCATGGAGAAGTGACTAAAAGAAAACAGGGAAGTCAACACACAGATTGATTGCTGTTGGCTAATATATGTGGACGCCTGATTAGATTCAGATCTGATTCTTTGTTGGTCAAATTTACACAAGTGAGCGTCACAATGGTTTGTGATTCAGGTGCAGGGACGGTGACGTAATAACTCAGGATATCATCAGCTCAGGGGAAACAAAAAGCCTCTGTAGGTTATAAAAAAAACGGCATCGCAGAAAAACCTGTCTGGAGGTGAAACAAACAGTTAGATTAAAAAACAACTAGTTTGTCTTTTTTAAACCAAACTAAAGAAGACATTTAAGCTAAAACATATCACTTTCTGGTTGATAATGCGTACGTCAGTTTACTGCATAATTTTTATTTTTTTTTAATGTTTATAAATGAGAGTCAGAAACAGACCTTTGGCCTTTTCTGTTCAGTGGGATTTCATAAACATAAAGCTCATAAAGTGTGTGAGAGTGTGTCAGGATGCTTAGAAAGTCTTTAAATTTAAAACATCAGAAATAAAATTTTCTCGCATCATTTCACATGGTGTGGTCTCTAACCTTGGGGGGAAATGTCGGATTTATTGTGATTTAAAACCAATTTGAGTGGGTTTTTTTTTTTTACAACAAAACCATACGATTTTAGTTACATCAACCTCATGTTTTATTAAACAGGGCTTACAACTAATTAAAATTATAAAATCAGTTGCAGGTCTTTATTAACTTCATTTTATTTTGAAAGTGTTCGTGTCCCATGTATTTATACACAGTTTTAGAGTAGAAATACTATAAAACACTTCTGTTTTGTGCAGATTGGGAGGCTTCAGTCTGACTGAGATGCTGTTTTTCTGTTATTTGTATTACATGTATGTTACCATCAGTCTGGTTGTTAAAGCTGTAATATGTAAATGTAGAGAGATGTAACTGATTTCTGTGTATTTCATGCATCTTAGGGGGTCAAACTGACCCCAAAAGACTAGAAAACTATATAAGCCCCAAAATGTGGACAGTGCGAGGGTTAAGCAGAGAAAAAAAAAAGTTTACATTTGTCTGGATTTATGAATTTGGTGTAAATTTGTTGCAGATTAATTCCTTAAAACTATTAATATATCCACACATAACGTATTAGTTTATTAGAACCTGACAGAGTAGCTGTCTATTCTCTGATGGTCTTTACATCACAGTGTCATGTGGTTGTGATTGACAGGATCCAGTAACGGGTCTCCTCCCAGGCAGCACGGACCAGCCGGACGCCTGGGTCAGAGACAATGTTTACAGCATCGCGTCGGTGTGGGCCCTGAGTTTGGCCTACAGGAAGAACGCTGACAGGGATGAAGACAAGGCCAAGGCCTACGAGCTGGAACAGGTCGGTGTGTGACATCAGATCATGAGATTTTATTTCTCTAAAGGGTTTGTAAACGTTTCATGTGTTTTCTGTCACTGTAGAGTGTGGTGAAGCTGATGAGAGGTGTCCTTCAGTGCATTATGAGGCAGGTAAGATGACTCTTGGGGTTTATTGTCTTCCAGGTGGACACATTTATTGAATTTTCTTGTGATTTGATAATTCATCTTCATCTTCCCAGACTTTTAAAAATTAAACATTGACAATTTTTCTGGTAGATTTGACTTAATTCCTTCAAACATTCCAGTCAGTGTCCTTTGAAGTCTGCTGGTGTTGTGCCAAAATAAGCACCCCTTCCATAAAAGGCCCACTCGTTCACAGGAACTGCTTTTTGATTGGCACGAGAGTTGAGTGTAGCAGCACCGTGCTGCCCTCTGTGTTGCTTGTTCATCAGCTCAGTACGCTCAAACATGGCCGTGCTAAGTAATTTTAAAAAGTACTAATAGATCAGTCTACCTCTACGTGTACACCTTTATTTAGTTGACTCTCCAAACAGTGCCTCTTATCGTCCTCTCTCTCACTAGCTGGACAAGGTGGAGAAGTTTAAATATAGCCGAAGTACCTCAGACTCGCTCCACGCCAAGTACAACACCAGGACGTGCGCCACCGTTGTCGGGGACGACCAGTGGGGTCACCTGCAGGTCGACGCCACCTCCCTCTTTCTGCTCTTCCTTGCTCAGATGACTGCGTCCGGTATGAGAGGACCTCCCTGTGGTCTAAGTAGGTTCAGACTTTTTAGCATTCCTGTGCTTATGCTTCCGTCTGTTCCAGGTCTACATATCATCTACACCCAGGATGAAGTTGATGTAGTTCAGAATCTAATGTTTTACATTGAGGCAGCTTATAAAGTAGCTGTAAGTGTCCGTTCTTCTACACATCATTTAAAGTGGTCTTTGTTCTGATCTTCTACAGCACTTGTTGTCTAATTATTTTCTCTTTGGTTGCCCACAGGATTATGGGATGTGGGAGAGAGGAGACAAAACCAACCAGGGCATCACTGAGCTTAACGCCAGCTCCATAGGCACAGCCAAGGTTAACACAGATGCTGTGAACAGAGTTTGGGGTTCTTACTGGTGATGGTGCTCCCTCTTTTTTGACCTGTGGAGTGCCTCAGGGCTCTGTAATTGGATTTGTTTGATTTTTTTGATATAAGTTATCTCTTTGGGGGAAAAAGTTGCATACATTTTTTTTCGCGAATGATACCTAAAATTTTCTATCCTTACAACCTGGTCCTACAGTTTTTCACAACTGATTTGCTGAGATTATGATTAGCAACTTGTCTATGACAAGTATTTCCAGTGTTTAGTTCATTGCACAAAACTCATCCATCTATCTTCTGTCACCTATTGGGGACTTGGTTGCATGGACAACAGCCTAAGCAGGGATCCCTAGACCTCCTTCTCTTTAGCTACCTTATCTAGAGGGTGTTTCCAGGCTGGCTGTGGGATATAATCTCTACAGTGAGTCCTGGGTCCACCCTGAGTTCTCCTCTAAGTAAGTGAAATACCTCCTATGAAGGCTTCTAGAAGGTATCCATACCAGAGACCCAAACCACCTCAACGGACTCATTTCACTGTAAAGTGACACAACTCTACTCTGTGCTCCTGCCCAGTAGTTAAACGTCATACCCTGTCCCTAAAGGTGAGTCTAGCTACTCTGCAGAGGAAGTCTATATCAGCTGCTTGTATTCTTGCAGTCAGTACCCAGAGTGTATGACGATATGTGAGGGTTGAAGCACAGGTTGATTGGTAATTCAACAGTTGCACCTTTCAACTCAGATCTCTCTTCACCATGACAGATCAGTACATCATCCACAATACTGCAGATGTTACCCCAATCTGTCTATTCATCGTCTGCATCATTCTACCCTTAGTGAACAAGACCCTGGGATACTTGACTTACTACTACTACTACTACTGTACTGGAACAGAAGTACATTCACAACCTGGAGTTGGCAATTCACCCTTTCTTCTATTCCTAAGAGTTCTGGACAGAATCTGCAAAAAAGGGGCAACTCTAGCAGAGTTCAACACTCAACTTGAGATGAGTGTGACTTGATCAACGGCACTACAAACAAAGCTCTAGCTTCAGTCGTATAGGTGCTGGAAACCCTATACATTCAAGATATCCCCCACAGTACACCATAAGGGACAGTCATAAGACTTCTTCAACTTGACAAAATACATGAAGACTGGTTGGGCTCTCCTCTCCAGCACCCTGACATTAACATTCCTATGAAGGATGAGGGGTGTGATCCCCTTGTAATTGGAACACATCCTCTGGTCCCCCCTGGGGACCCCCAACACAGTCTGTCTGCCAATTCAAAGGGATTGTTCCAATTTCAATGCAATGCTGCACGGGTGTTTTAACCAAGACAGCCCAACAACATCCAGGGCCTTCAGCAGCTCTGAGTGAATCTTAGAGTCCACCATAGGAGTCTCGTCATCACAAAGATGTCGAACTACCAGGACAAAGTCAGCTCCAGTGATGGGCTAGTCCCCTTCCAGCTGCCCAGCCTCTGCTTCTTCTTTGCTAGAGACACCTGATGGTCAGCCAGAATTCTTGCTCTATATAACCTGACCAAACTTCATCATCCACACAGCGGTCTGCTTGACCTACAGACGTCTATCAGCTGCTAACTTGTCTGTTTTCTGATCAATACCTTGTTGTTCCTTGTTGACCAAAAACACAAGAAGACTGTTAGTTTGACTGTTTTCTGTCTTTGGTCTTTGACTTTCTATCTGGCCTTTCTCCACCTTTATTAAACATTTATAATCAAACCAAATAACAGAGCATGTCATGAGGTTTAGGCTAGTGTTGAGGGGGGGCAGCCTGAATTAGAGCTGTGAAACAGAACAGGTGGTCCAGTGAAAATCTCTGGCATGATGAATACTGATCAGTCACTGCAGCGGCCTTTACGCTGACATTTAAGTGACCTCAACTCCCCAAACTGACTCTGGATCAGATGTGATGGCTTTGTTTTTGTGATGAAACCTTAGCAGCAGCATAGCGCCTCAGCGTCACTGTGGATAAGCTGATACAGGTTTAAGATAATATCTTTTATAATAGGGCCACAATTGTGCTTAGACCTAAATAAGTGTTTGTTTTACTTTACTGTGATCTCAGTCAACATACATCTTACTTTAAGTTAAAATAAGCCTTCAAATGACTAATGAACGCGATAGTTTTGATACTTTAGCATTTATTAGCCTCAACTCTGTGGCTGTTCTTGGCTGACGGTGAGCAGGAGGTATCATGTTCTCTGGAGTCATCTGAGAAAGGCCTCTCACTCAGAAATAACACAGCACACAAAGTCCTCACTGCAGTGGACACACAGTTTAAATGAGGACTTTGGAAACGGGCCTAGCTGCAGGATATTCCCAATCATATGCATTTGTTAGGATTCATGGGTAGCAATCAATGAATTTAACACAACCCATGCAGGGTCTTAAAATAAAAATGCATCTCATGTAAAAAATGAACACAATTAACAAGAAGCTATGGGGGAAAAGAGCCACCACATGATTCAATAACTTGTAGAATCACATTAAGCAGCAAGAACTCTGAATATTCACCTTATCAAGCTTTCAGAATGTTGTGGATACATTTTGTTTTCATCATTACGTGTTCCATCAACCTTCCACCACTGTGCTTTACACTGTGGAGTGTTTTATGATGAGGGTTTTGATCTAGTGTTGAGCTGTGCATCATAGAAAACACCTCCACTTTGGTTTCTTCTTCCCAAAAGACATTATTACAAACATCTTATGACTTATCGCCCATCAGAATAGCAGGTGCTCATGTTTTTGTATGTCTCTGTATGTGTTTGTCTGTAGTTTTAGTAACATTTCTCATGATCTACTAGATGGATCTTAATGAAACTCTCAGAAAGTAAACACCGGAGGAACTTTTGTAGCTAGTTAACTTTTGGAGTCAATCCAATTCAAGATGGCCGCCACAGCTAATTGACTAGCAAACACAAAATGGTCATAACACAGTCAGTTTCACAGATATTAAGTTAAAATTCGATGAGGTAATAGATGAGAGTCATTCTCAACACATACTTCAATATGATGGATCAAAATACGTTTAGTTTTGGGGGGGGGGGGTTTAGATGGGCATTGTATTAACTACTAAAGGCTTTCTATTATAGAGGCGGTCCTACATGCTGAAGATCAGTACCTGGCTGTTACTGACCCTCTTATTTTAATCAATTCAGTAAGAGTAGACTTAGTGTTTCCACACACATCTCCCACATTTTGTCTTAAATAAATAGGGACCCAGTGTATTTTGTCATGCATTACTCCTGACTGATGATAACGGATGGTCTTTGTCTTGCAGGCAGCTCTGGAAGCCCTGGATGAACTCAACCTGTTTGGAGCTAAAGGAGGACCTGGATCTGTGGTCCACGCGCTGGCTGATGACATTCAGCACTGTCAGGTACACACAACATGTACTAAAAAGAAGTTGCAGCATCTATTAGTCATATTTCAATGTTTCTTATTGGGGGTTTTCTATCACCAGTCTATCCTGACCTCCATGTTACCCAGAGCGTCCATCTCCAAAGAGGTGGACGCTGGAGTCCTGGCCATCCTCACCTACCCCGCCTTCGCTGTGGAGGACATAAACATCGTCAACATGACCAAGGAGGAGATCATCTCCAAACTACAGGTTCACCTTTAAAGCTGATAATGTTTCAGTACGACAAGATGATATATCTACAGTTAAATACCATATCTACCAATAAATAATCATAGGTAACAAATAAAAAAAGAGGCATAAAAATGTCTGGTGAATGTTATCACCTAATATTGAGCATGATTGGCTTAATTGGTAAAACTCAAAAATAACATTTTCTGGGGTCCATGAATGCACCGTTGATAAAGAGCAACAAGAAACAGAAAATTCAATGTTTTTTCTGGTCCGTGAATTCACACTGACAGTAACAGATCCTCCATGTGGACGTTTTTACCTCCAGAACCATCCAAAAAATAAAAGTCATCTGTTCAACATACTGGAGTTCTCTGAGATGAATCAGAATTAGGAAGTCAGAGCTGTTCAGGGATCAGAAATTGGTTTTGGACCTCAAAACCATTCGCCCTCTAATTTATAAAATGATGAAGTTTGAAAACTCAGATCACTTTTCTCAGATCTTGAGCTCTTTTACAGTTTAAAATAGAGACAAATTGCATATAGAGTCTTTTTAAAGGCAACATTTAGAAAGTCTGTGATAAATTGATTGTTGCATTTTTTTCTTATAGATTTCAGTTTTCTAAAAGCAGAAACTGTCTATAAATAAAACGTCATCAGAACGTACCATCACATCATATGAAGTCCTTAAGCATCTAAAGTTCTGTGTCTTATTTTAATGAGGAATTAGATCAATCAAAATAGAAACGTTGATTATGATTTTAATTTGAAGTGTAGTTCACTGTTTGACCTGTGCTGTGACGTCAAACAGCTGAGATGAACGATTCTCTGTGTTCAGGGCCGATACGGCTGCTGCAGGTTCCTCAGAGACGGACACAAAACTCCTAAAGAGGTAAAACATTCAAGTTTTACTTCCCCTCTACAGTAATATAATATATCTCTCATGTGCGTCATTTACTTGCTTTTTGTTCTCGTGTGTATGCTGCTGTGACAAGTGAATTTCCTCACTGTGGGATTAATAAAGTAATTCTATTCTATACTTAATGATTCGGTACCTGGTGTGTTACAGCAGCTTTCAGATTTTACTTTCTTGCCTTTCTTTTTGCAACAGGCTGCACCTCATTTCAAGGTGCAGTCTGTTACTCATTGAGGTGGTTTGTGTCTCTGCCTCTGTAAAGGACCCAAACAGGCTGTATTATGAGTCAGCTGAGCTGAAGCTGTTTGAGAACATCGAGTGTGAGTGGCCTCTGTTCTGGACATACCTCATTCTGGACGGGATATTCAGCAACAGCCACGAGCAGGTAAGTTACACCTGGATGTGTCCGTTTTCTGTTTTCTTTCACTTTACGACTGTAAATGTAATCCAAGTCTTTTCTTTGACCAAAAACTACCTAAATGCAGAAACAGTGTGGTGAAAGCTAAGTACTCTTCTACTATTTTAATGAGAATGGATTTAGCTTTCGACAAATCAGAGATCAGAATCCGTTGAAAGGATTTGCAATTGATGCATCTCTGGTTACTGCAGTTTGTTTATATTTCATACGTCATCAAAAATAATGTAAATGAACTCATCTCAATTCTTAAATCTTCAAAATAACACATCTTTTTTTTTATATTATTGACCGTCAACTCCCCAAAACACAATATAAACCTAAGTAATCAGCTTTATTCCATCACTCATACACTCATCCCTCTCCAACTCGTTGGGACACCACAGGGTTGACTTGTCGTACATTTTAATTTGGAAATCATTCAGTTGATACAACATAAATTAACATGCTTGCTTGAGTTGTTTGGTACATTAAAAATAAAGTTTAAAAATGAAGCTTTTGTTGTGGCTTTTCCACCACTGGGGTAAAATATTTTAATGTTTTGATGTGTGAGCTCTCAAATCTAAAATAAATGTAATTTTAATTCTTTAAGATTAAATGCAGACCTGTTTTCCTCTGGATAATGATTCCAGGTGGAGGAGTATCAGGAAGCCCTGGAGGGGATTCTGATCAAACAGAAAGACGGGATCAGGCTGCTGCCAGAGCTCTACAGCGTTCCTCCTGAGAAGGTCTAAACTCTTCACCTGGCTTCTCCATCAGTTTTGATTATAAACCTTTTCCTCTCATGTGTTTGTGTATTTGAACAGGTGGAGGAGGAGTACGTGAACCCTCACTCAGTGGAGAGGATCCCTATGGGCAAATGTCCTCTGAAGTGGGGACAGTCTCTGTACATCCTTGGAAAACTCTTATCTGAGGTGACCAGCTAGTATACACTCTGAGTGCATGTGAGCCGATGTCTACTTTTGAGCCAGTTACAGCTAGAACTTTATGACATTTGGAGAGTTTACAGCGAAAAGTAAAATTTGAGGTTTCTAGACTTTACAGATTTTTTAGTATAAACTCTTTTTTTACTCCCAAAATCTTAGTACTTTTTCCACAGTTTATACACAGTTTTTAACAAGTAGTTTTTTTTCTAATTAATTAGTCAAAATTAAATTCCCACCCCTAATCAGAATATATCGTATTGCTTGTAGTATCGTGATATATCGCAATATATCGAATCGTTGACCCTGTGTCGTGATCTATATCATATTGCCAGATTCTTTCCAATACACACCCCTATTAATGACCAAACTCCTCTTACGGCCCGTGTTTCTGCAGATAAAGATTGAACTCATTAACTGTTGGAAGTTAAATTTGTTATCAGACTCGTGTCGTGAAGAGTGCCATTAAGGAGAGACAAGTGTATGTGTGTGGTTACCATGGTGACCCTGATGAGCCACTGGCAGCAGCCTTAACATTTCTTTTGTTTTGATTCTTTTTCCACTTATAAATAAAAAATGTGTGCATACTGTTTTAGCTCAGATTAGAATAAATGTAAATCCCAGATTACCGTAGGGCTTTTTAGAAGAAACTGCATGTTTTATTTTTTATATTACCAAACAAAACAAATATTTCATTCATTCAAGGAACTAACATGTTCAAGTAAACAAAGTAAAAACATATTTTTGATCAGTGACTTAATAAGTTTGTTATATTTGTTGATTTTCAGGGGTTTCTCGCCCCTGGAGAGATCGACCCTCTTAACCGACGTTTCTCCACCGTCCCTAAACCCGACGTGGTCGTACAGGGTGAGTCTGGGAATCATTCTGATTTCATTCTCATTCCAAATCAGCAAGTGGATTTTTATGAATGAACTTCTCCCTCCAGTGTCGGTTTTGGCTGAGACGGAGGAGATTAAGGAGCTTCTGATGAAGAACGGTATAAACGTGGAGACCGTGGCTGATATCCACCCCCTCCACGTTCAGCCCTCCAGAGTCCTCAGCCATATTTACGCCAGACTTGGTACAACCTGATCTCCCCCGTGGGACAAAAGCCATTCCTGGCCCTCCACTAACTTTTTTCTCACCTTCTCTGTTTCAGGTCGCAACCCGAGGCTGGGTCTGACGGGGCGGCCTTACAGGAGGATCGGAGTGCTGGGAACCTCCAAGTTCTACATCATCAGGAACACCATCTTCGCGTTCACACCTCAGGTCCTTATTATCATTATTGTTTTGTATTTAGATCCTAAAAATGAGTCCCGTTTTCTCATATTTTCCCTTTCGTTTCCTCCCTGAAACCTTCCAGTTCATTGATCACCAGCAGTTCTACATGGCGCTGGACAACAAGATGATAGTGGAGATGCTGAGGACAGAAATCGCCTACCTGTCCTCCAGATGGAGGATAACCGGACGACCGACTATCACCTTCCCCATTTCACAGAGCATGCTGAGTGGGTCTTTATGCTTCTCTTCCAGCAAACGGTCATTTACGTGTTAAAAAAGTCACCTTAATCGTTTTTGTACATCTTCCCGTGTCTTTCAGCTGAAGACCACACAGACCTGGACCCTGCGGTTGTGGCGACACTGAAGAAGTTACAGGATGGATATTTTGGAGGAGCAAGGTGTCGACAAAAATCCTGTTTTCTGCTCCTCACCTTCACGTGTTTATACCAAACCACACCCAGTCCTCACTTTGAGTCCTCCTCCTCCTCCGTAGGACCCAGACGGGGAAGCTGTCGGAGTTCCTGACCACCTCCTGCTGTGCCCACCTCAGCTTCCTGGACGGTAAGGGTTCTCGCAGCATGGGCCGGAACTACGAGGAGTATGATGAAGAAGACGGCGATGGATACGTGCATGAGTTACGTTGTGATGATGGTAAGAATAAAAATTAACAATGGAGGGGAATGGTGACTCCAGGTTTGAAAACAACTGATCAAAAATGAAGGAAATTCCTGTTTTTCATTGTTGGTTTGACCATTTCCAGTAGTTTATTACATGCTGAGTCATTTTTGTATTAGTGGTGGGACTCGATTAAAAAAATTAATCAAATTAATTACAGGCTTTGTAATAATCACAATTTATTGTATTTTAAAATAAGAAATTTTGCCCCAAAAAGCCAATTTTTTAAATTTAAAATAATTTTAGTGTGGGACAGAATCAGATAGTAGACCCGGACTTTAATATTGTAAACTCAGTCTCCTTTCATTTCTAAGAAAGAAAAAAGCATTTAAATTGTATTTAAGTTCAAAACAGTAGAAAACAATAAAATAACCCTGACTAAAATTGGACAGACCTACTCCTGAAGTATTTACAAAAACATGATAAATTACCTGTTTGTTCTTTTTCACTTGATATTTTTTGTTATTACTAGAAATGTACTGATTACTGGCCAAGTGATTGGAATCAGCCGATTTTTAATTTTAGCAGTTTCAACAGATTCATTTTTGAATCTGCATAAACAGCATAGCTGAGCAGCCAATGTGCACTAAGGTGGAAACGTGTTCAGTCTGGAAATATTACTGAGTGAGAAAAGGTTCGTGATGTAGCTACAGCTGCATGGTTCTGGAAAAAACAAAATAAAAGGTGATTATCTCACCTCTTCAGTCAAAAACACATCAGAAACAATGTGGTATGACTTGTCAAAACAAGAGTGTCAAAGGACTATCCTTATATATTTTTGAATGAGTTATTTCAGAAATATTTGCTCAAAGTTTTCATAGTAAAAGTTTTCTGATTTTTTTAAAACTTAAAAGATCAAGAGTTCACATTTTAAGGAGACTGCAGTTACATATTTACACCAGCAGGGGGCAGACTTGCTCAGTTGTGACCAAAACTTATTAGAAAATAAATTAAAAGATTAAGGTTACTTTGACCATTCACTATAAACATAAACATATCTTAAACCGGACCTGTTTAGAATAATAAGTATGTCAGAAGTGTATGTTGTAAGACTCAGACATTAGTTTAATTATTCTCCCAGGCAGAGAGACGGTGTGTAAATGTTTTACTATAAAAATGATCAAAAGGTAAAATGTCAGAACTGGAAGGTTAGCGCTTTAGACAAATCAGAACTGGTTGAAAACATTTACAACTCATCACTGGTTTGTTGTAACTGAAATAGTATGAATTCAGAATTTCCAAATGTTCACATCTTTTTTCGTAATATTGACCTGTAACTTCTCAAAACCCCAATATAGATCTAAGTAATCTGCTTTATTCTATCACTCATACACTGACCTTCCTCCTGGTGAAGGCCTCAACTTTTTGGGACACCACAGGGTTAACTTGTTGTACATTTTAATTTGGGAATCATTCATGAGGTTATCATGTCAGCTTGAGTTGTTTGGTACATTAAAAATAAAGAAAATGGAACTTTTGACTCATTTTTTAAAATGGTCGATTGACTTCAGTAAATGAATGAATGTATTTTTGCACGTTTTCACTGCACGACTGGTTGAATTTCATCTAAATGCATGCATTATTTTTAAACAATCTTTTTCCTCAGTTATGTTATTTTCAAGGTTTTAAAAGTTTTAATTGAGTTAACTTTTGTTATTTTAATAATAATTTTGACCATATATTTTGTGTTTATTTATGTGTAAACCATTACCAGTGTGAGGTGCTGGAAAATCATGTGAACTAACCTTGAAAGTGTTTGAATGTGATTTTGGCATATTTTTATCAACACTGTAATGTAGTAAGAGTTAATAATAATGTATATGTGATCATTTTAATAATAATGTAGTAACACTGCTGATATGTAACTTTTTACTGAAAAATCCTCTGATTTTTGTAGATTTTCTTATAGTTTAGAAGTTTTTCTCTTTCAGTTCAGTTGATGCTTAAATGAGATATAAGGACTAAAATGTGCTCTAGTGTTCGGCCTGCCGTTCAAAGAGTTCATTACACCTTTTTTTAAACAGTTTTGACTAGAATAAAGATTTTTAGTTCAAGATTTTCATATTAAACCATCCAAAGAATCACACACAAAACAAATCGAGGTTATTTTCTGACGCTAAACTGCTCCACGTCCTCTCCTCCAGAGGCAGACGACCTTGCTCAGTACCTGGACCACCTCTTGGCCCACTCTGCTCCTAAGAAGGCCAAGCGTCAGGTGGGAGGTTTGGGCAGGTTTAAGGCTGTGGCCACCAAAACCAAGGAGATGGTTTCTCTGATGAACAAGGCTCAAGATCTAAACGTTCACAGTGAGTGGAGCTGTCATTCACCAAAAACTGAACTCATGTTATTCTAAGAAGGTGATCTAATGTGGGGGTTTTGTCCAGATGTCAACATGTACCTACCAAGCAAGCTGTTTCGCTCTCGTCAGCCGTCGCTCAACCTGAATCTCCCAGAAACCTCTGCTTTGCAAGAAACTCAGGTTTTTCCTGATGTTTGTTCGCTCCAATCTTCTTCTACACACTAAAATGTCCACAACTATAATCCGTCTTTTCTTCATCTCTGTCCTCCAGAGCTCAGACGCGTCGATCACGTTGGAAAGCGGCATTCCCAAAGAAGCTAGCGGAGCCATCGACTACAACGCTTTGGTCCAGCTGCTGGGCGACACCAAAAACCTCCAGGACCAGGCCGACATCCTCTACATCCTCTTCAAAGACAAGTGAGTTCTGTTGCTCCTCATAACGACCTCATTACACTGTATTTAACACATACATCATGTTTACTAATGGTAGGAGTGATGAAGGTAATGGTGAATACAATCACAAGCATTTCATAAGGTTCAAATACTTTCATTGACATTGAGTTTATACAAAGAGTGAATACTTTCTGTGTTGGTCCTTTTTCAAGACCTCTTCAGTTCACCCTAGTGTCCTGTCAGCCGACCTCTGGTCTAAATCCTTTATTGTGTTCTTTTAATGGAATGAAGTTTCACAGACATGGTCCTGAAATGTTGATTGTCATACTGCTCCATCATCACCGATCTGTTCTTGGATGGTTGGAGGAGTTCCTCTCAGAGGATGTTTCGGTCCCTTTCTTTATTCATGGCTGTGTTCTGAGGCTGAACTGTGAGTGAGTCCACTCCCCTGGCTGAGAAGCATCTCCACACATGGATGGTTTCAGGATGTTTTACTGTTGGCAGGACACAGGACTGATGGTAGCGCTCGCCTTTTCTACTTTGGACAATCCTGTTTCCAGATTCCCCAAACACTTAGAAAGGGTTTGAGGAATCCCCGAAAGGATGAGATCGCAGATACAAGCAGCCGAAAAGAGTTTCCTCTGCAGGGTGGCTGGGATCGGCCTTAGAGAGGAGATTCTGGAGAGACTCGGAGTAGGACCGCTGCTCCTCCATATCGAGAGGAGCCATTTGAGGTGGTTCAGCCATCTTGTCAGGATGCCTCCAGGACGCCTCCCTGGGGAGGTGTTTCGGACATGTGCTGCTGGCAGGAGACCCCTGGGTCAACCCAGGACACGTTGGAGAAAGTACATCTCCAGTTTGGCCCAGGAACTCCATGGGGTCCTTCCGTATAGGAGCTGGTAGAGGTAGCTGGGGAGAGGACGGTGTGGGATTCCCTATTTGGGATGCTGCCCTCATGACCCGGACCCGGATAAGCAGACAAAGGTGAGGCAGGTAAATTAGAAGGGATTACGTCAGAGAAATGCTTTCCTTCAGTCCTCAGCAGTCCAATCCTTCAACAGAATATCAGTTGGATAGAAGTGGCTTCTTGCTGCCCTTCTGGATACCAGACCATCCTCCAGAAGCTTTGCTTCCAGTCCAGAACTTGCTGCATTGGTGATACCCTGATCCCATACACGAGTCACCTTCAGGACATGGTCCTGGAGCTCTCTGAACTCTTTGGCGTTAAGTTCATTTTCCTATCAAGGGTGGATTGTGAGTAATTACAATTCATTTGATCACTCTTCATCACATCTTGAGTTTATGAAAACTGTCATCATAAAAGCCGAAGCAGCAAACTTTTAATGTCTTTGTAATTTGTCTAAACCTTTGTCCAAGGCTGTTTATAATAAAATGTCTAAAACTAAAGCAATACAGTGGGTAAGTAAATGAAAGTCTCTAATCTGAAGTAGAATAGTAAAGAAATGAGCTCTTGGTGAAGGACTGGAAGCCGAGCTGAACCCTTTGTGTTGTTGTAGAGGTATGGAGTGGGACACTCAGCTGTACGGTAAAGGCTCCACAGTCAGGTCTCTACTGACTGACCTTTATGAGAAGGCAGGAGATCTGAAACACTGGGGGCTCATCAGGATGATCTCCGGCATGCTGAAGAAGAAGGTGGAGGAGCTGGACTCGGTACGGCACGCCTTCTGTTGCAGTCATAAACGTGTTCAGATATGTGATTTGCCTCGTCGTACCTCCAGTTCTCTCTAACTGGTAGCTTTCTCCTTCTAGGCCTGCTCTGATTTGCTGGCGCACCAGAAGCACCTGACCTTGGGCCTCCCTCCAGAACCGAGGGAGAAAACCATCACGGCTCCGATCCCTCCGGACCAGCTGTCTGCTCTCATCGACGAGGCCAGCGACGGTAACATCAGCGTGGCCATCCTCACTCAGGTGGGTCACAGCCTGAGTGGCTTTAGGTCTCCCTGTAGAGCTCAGCTCACCCACCTCCCTCCCTCCCTATCAGGAGATCATGGTGTACCTGGCGATGAGCATCAGGACTCAGCCCAACCTGTTCAGTGAGATGTTCAGGCTGAGAATCGGCCTCATCATCCAGGTCATGGCTACTGAACTGGCTCAGTCCCTCAACTGTTCAGGTGAGTAACACCTCAGAGCCTGATGCAGAAATAACAACCAGAAATGTACCGTATTTGCTCGCATATAAGACGAGGTTTTTTCATTAAAAATAATTTTGAAAAGGGGGGGTCGTCTTACTATCGCGCCCCAGCAGGGGGCGCATGCTTTATGTTCAAACGGCAGAAGCGCCGCCAGCAGGAAGCAGCTCTTAGACCGCGAGCAGTCCCAGACATCCGCTCCACCTCAAAGTTACAGGTCTATTGAGGATTAAAACACCTGATGTCAAAGTCCAGCTCCAGCCAGATCAACTTCTGGCGTTTTCAGACTAGTTTGGGTTTTTGGTTCGGTCCGGTTCTGTTTAGTACGTATGGAGCCGACACCTTCTGTGGGACCCGCTGCAGCTGCAGTGTTTTCAGCGTGAGCTCTGTACAGGTGAGCGCGTCACTCTATTCACACACGCATTCATCCTCAAGCCTGAAAAACACCTGAGAATCCAGCTCTGCCTGACGTCCACAGGACCCGGTTCTGAAGCTGCGCGCACACACACACACACACACACACACACACACAGTCTCAGTAAGAGAGAGAGAAGGAGAGAGGGAGGAGGGAGGGCCCACACAGCCAGAGTGAGGAAGAGAGAGCTTCTTTTTTTTTCCCAATTGACTGAAATATGTTGTCACATAGAGCTTTAGTTCCTGTCTGACTAATAAGCAAATATTAAAGCAGTCTATAATTAAGGTATCATATAAATTATTTTCTCAAAATTTAATAAAAAATAGTTTCTTTATAAAGTGAATTTATTCTTTTTTCTGAAGATCAGTCTTGAAAAATGGGGGTCGTCTTATAATCAGGGTCGTCCTATATTCGGTTAAATACGGTACTATTTATTGCACTGTTTAGAGATGATTATGTAATAATAATAGGTATTCACAGGGGTCTTATGGAAGCTTAAATCCTTTAATATGCTTGACTTTTAATGTAGTGTTTTCAAAATTTTTGAAAGTCTCAGAAATTATATTAAAGTACTATAACAGAAATTGGTCATAATACAGCACCGTTTATGAGAGAAGGGCTGTTAGGGTCTAAAATTCACCTTGAAAGTGTTTTAAAGGTGCTTAAAATTAACTTAGGTAAAAGTGTAATAACTCTATACTTAGATCCTCCACCAGAGGGCAGAACCTAAACCCTATAAAAAGAGAAGAAATCACTTACTTTGGTTAGAATACTGAAATTCTGCTTTTTTCAGTTTTTTGTGTTTATCTTTATTAGTGAAGATAGATCCTAGATCCATTTATTTACATGTAAGTTTGTTGTTTTTTTCCTTAAATTTTATTTTCTGATAATAGAATTTGTCCAAATTAATGAATGAGACAATAATAAACTGATCTTTGTTGTTAAATTTGGGATTATTAAATGTCAATAACCCATTAGATTTATTCAACTTGTTTCTCCTCCAAAACTGTGAATTCAAGTCCACCTTAAAATAATTGCTAAACCCTATTACAGAGAGGCTATCTGAACAGATGTGCTAGTGTTTCTTCCACCTTCCTCATTAACAACTTCTCTCTTTTTTGTTAGGAAGATGCAAATTTTAGAGTTCAGACCCTCTAACCTTTTTGATGAAAGTGCAAATCCTGTAAAGTGGTAGAGCTCTTAGAAATAAGTGCATTAAAATATGATGCGTTTGATGTCAGAGTTTGGAAAAATTCATAAAACTGACTTAAAAATTTTCCTTGATTTTTCTTAAACCTACATTCAAGTTTGTAGACATGAATTTAAATATTAAAAGCCTTAATATTTCATGTCCTATGTTTTTTTTTTTTGGGGGGGGGGGGTTCTTTTTTGGGGGGACAATTAAAAAAAATTGACTTGACAGTGACTGTATCATAATTTTGTTCCAGGTGATACGTTTTTAATCAATGTAAAAGTTCCAAAGCATCCAGCTAATGTTCGTTTTTCTACTTTTTGTAGTTCTGAAACTTATAGTCCTTGTACCACCAGCGGTACATAAGCTCCCTCTAGTGGTCCTCGTGAGAAATGTTTATTTTTCCAACAACATACTGTTTTAGATCAATTATAAAGTAATCATTTTGTGTTATCTAAACGGTTTTCAAATGTGTTACTGATACAGGTAATCTTGATAGTCTTGATGAATAAACTTTGTGAGGATTTAGGTATAAATACTTTTTATTCAGTTTTTGGTACTTGGAGAATATTTTTAGGTGGCGCAGTCAGAGTAAAAACTACTTTTTAACAAAGTTTTTTGTGCTTTGAGTAGTTCAACTTTCCTCAGTTAAAAACAAATAGTCAGGTTTTGGGGTGGAAGGACAAAAGGTGAACTCACACTAAACTCAGCGCCAATAAATGACCTTGCTTTGGTTCTCGGAGGTTCTGTTCAGGAATCAGGTTCTTGTTTGTTTGTGTTTGTAGGAGAGGAGGCCACAGAGAGTCTGATGAGCCTCAGTCCTTCTGAACTGAAGAACCTGCTTCACCACATCCTGAGTGGGAAGGAGTTTGGAGTTCAGCGCAGCGGTCAGTCCTCTCCTAAAACACAGGACGAACAGTCTCACATGACGGCTTTCCTCTGTTTTATCAACTGTTTTTTAACTAACATCATCTTCAGCCTCGAGTCAGAGAAACTCCATAGAATAATTAAATATCATGATGCTGTTCTTTTCACAACACTTGGAGGTGTTCTAGCATGGTCAAGGTGTCTTGAGTTTTTTGTTTAGGTTTCCACACATGGTCTAATTGCTAAAGCGTACCAAGTGAAGCAAAGCCGACCAGACAAATAGAAAACATGCTTTTGTTCCACAATCTGAACTGATCCAGCAGTAAATGAAAATCTGTTCATCTGTATATTTTGACAGTTACTAACTCTTTGTGCTTTACCCTATGGGTGTCTGTGTGTGTGTTGTGTTTCCTCCCATACAGTCAGAGACGGGGACGCCGGCGTTAGTCCTGCCATCTCCATCCATCACCTTGGTAACGTGGGCGCCACAAAGAGCGAGAGGGCCGGCATCAGCAAACTGAAGAGCGACATGAGGATGGTAGGAAAACTAAATCCTGACCCTCAGAGTCTCAGAGACACTGAAACTTTAGCTACAGTCATTCTAATAGACATGGTCCAGTGGAGTCCAGAGTCGGTCCTCAAGGGTCGGTATCCAGCATGTTTTAGTTCCTTGCTCCAACACACCTGAATCAATGGTTGAATCATCTGTTCTGCATGTCGTCAGGCTCTGCTGAAGGCCTTTAATCAGCCACTGATTGAAATCAGGTGTGTTGTAGCAGAGAGACCTCTAAAACATGCTGGACAACACTGGAAACTAAAGGGCTAAAAACACCAGCAGCTGATTAGAAATGAACAGAGGGAAACTAAAACTGAGTTTTGTGCTTTTTACAGCTGGAGCACAGGCTGTCTTTGGTGGATTTGAGTAAGGTGATGATGATGATGATGATGGTTAAAGTGGGTGTTAATTCACCTGGGGGGGGGGGTGCTGATGGGAAACATGTTGGGTTCACTGGAGGTGATTTTTATTACAAAACAAGGAAATCCTGAGATTAGTTTGTAATTTTTGCTCCTAATAATTTTAGCTCTGGAGGATGTTAATTGCTCCAGGTGATTCAGTGATTGTTTTCGGGTTTGTCATCTCAGAAATGCAAATACATACCATGCTGTATTTATCCAGGTGATCATGAGAAGGTGTAATTCTTCTGGCTGATTTCCAGGTGGAGGACGTCGATCAGTTGAACGTTTGATCAGTTTGATGTGTTCTCTTTGTTACAGACAGACCGCAAGGTGTCTTTGACCGACTCAGTTAAGGTGACGGTGGCTCGTTCATTAAAAAGGAACCAGATCTTGATGTTGGATTTAATGAAACCAGTTGTCTGGTCCGGTTCTGTGTTTAGTTTTTTGACTGTTAAATGTTTATCCTGCAACCAACTCAACTTGTCTAAATTCAGCATGTGTTTATGTGAGAGAACAGAGTCATACAGGGTTTTATGGTCCATGAGATATCATCCAGTCAGGCTTAAATTAAAGTCTTTCATTCAAATTATTATTTTTTTTTTTTTTGTTTCTTCTTTTCAGCTGGACCCGTCTCTGATGACCAGTTTTAAGGTGACCATGACAATGACTATGATCCGTGTTCAACTGGAGATGATTCACAGCTAACAGCTATAACCATTGCCTGTTTAGTTACTAAATTAATGTAATTTATCAAATGAAATGACCACTGGTTGATTGACTTCTGGATCGTCAAGTAAATCTGTTTGTATTTAATAATAATTTGACTAATTCTTGCAGGAACTTTGCTCATCTCCATCATAATTCCTCTCATTTCATGCCCTGATTCACTTTATGCATGTTGTGATTCCACCTGCTGTGAGGTTGGTCGCTCCGTTTTTTAATTGCTGGCCTTTTTTTTCAATATGTATCTGTTTTTCTTCCCCCTCTTGTCTGCTTTTGTTGTTTGCCTCTCAGAGCACGCGAGCTCAGTCACTGGACGTAGAAAGCATCGACATCGGGGTAAAGATTTGCTTTTTCTGCTGTTTTCTAGGGCCTGTAGTGAGACCATAGGTGGGAGGAGGGGACTCACCTTTAACCACTTAGAAACACCATGGGTGCTTTTCATTATGTTAGCATGTCTCTGATTCTTCTCTTATGACATTTCTCTTTGAGTTAAACCCATCAGCCATAACATTATGACCTTATATGCAGGTAAAGAGTATGTTTATGACCTCTCTACCATGTGGATTGTCGGTTGGACAAGAAGTCAAACAGGTTTCTGGTGTCTGTTAACACCTTCAAGTCCTTGATGTGGTTTTGGGACATTACTGAGTTTTTGTGAGGTTCTCTGGTGTTCTGAAGAGAGATGTTTTCTTGGGTGGACAGCCATTAATATCCAGAATGTTAGGTCTGCCAACATGATTACTGTATTATAACCAGGGGTGCACATAACCAGTCCGCCAGTGAGCAAGCCCAATAGATATCATGCATGCGTACCAGATGCCTCTCCACAAACGCACTGGCAGCTTTGCAGTCCTGATTGCACTACTCGATAACACAAACTGATTATTTTTACGTCCCGCTGCAGAATGCAGTATAATAGCGCTCACACGGCTGTGAGAGCTTGTTGAGACACATGCACTGCACCGCCAGACCCCCGTGTTGATGGTTTTAAGAGCTACAGCCATGCCCACAGCGTAAAGGAAACAACACAAATATTCATTATCACAAAGCTTGCTGACTCAGTTTTTATTATGGCAGTTTGCAAAAACTCTAGAATATTCTGAGGGGCGATCAGTTGAATCATGATTAATTACAAAGTCCCTCTTTGTCATGAAAATAAACTTAACCCAGAGTTGATATAGCTGCTGAATCAGGGACCACCAGTCTAAAGGTTTTACGGGAATGGAGGGAAAGACTTTTGGAGGATGTTCCTGGTGTTAAGAAGGGCAGCAAAGAAGCCACTTTTCTCTAAGAAAACCATCAAGGACAGACTGATATTCTGCTTAAGGTCCAGGGATTGGACTGCTGAGGACTGGAGGAAAGCCATGTTCCCTCTCTCATTGTTTGGGGCATCTGAGGCTAAAGTGATAGGTGGCTCAGGGAACAGAACATGGACATTTAGGGTCCACATCTAGGGAACTCCTTAGTCCTTTTGAGAACTTGTGCAAATCCTCCAGATTCAAGTGGACAAGCAAAACCCCAGTAACACAGACAAAATTAAAGCATTGATTATGAGAAACGAACTGAAATCAGTCAGGATGTGGACCATAGGTTGGTTGGCAGCATGCCAGGGACAGAGGTCTTGAAAAAGAAGGACCAACACTGTCAATATTCACTTTTTTCATAAACGTAATTTAATTGTAAATCAAAGCTTCTGAAACTTTATAAATGCTTGTAATTAAGTATAACATAGAAACATCTGACAAATATCTAAAAACACTGAAATAGAAAACGTCATTTAAACAGCCTTTGACCACAGCTGTAGTTTTACTCTCATCATAACTGGTTGTATTGTTATGGAAAATCAGTGGATATGCACTTTAACGAAAAGCTTTATGCACATTTTATAGACTCCTCAATTTAAAAAAAGCAAAAAAGTTGCACATTTACAACATGTAATGTGCAATTAGGACCAGTAGGGGGCAGTCAGGGACATGTGAGACCAAATGTTGAACAATAACAATTTAAAATAAGAATGTTCACAATTCAGTGGACACAATTTTGCCCCTTTGATTTTTAAATTATTAGTTTTTACAGTGTAAAAATGTATAAATTCATAAATGTAGTGCACTCCCTAGTGGAATCCAATGGTACCGCATTAGCAGATTTAAAAAAAAAAAGAGACAAATTTTACTAAATGACCAACTTATGAGTAAAAACACTTTGATACGTTTTGGTGTCTTTTCAGAACTTCCCATGATTCATTTCTCCTCATGTCTTAATGTACATTTAGGGGGTGGAAAATCTGTTCTTAATGATGGAGGAATGTGATCAGGATGGAGAGTAAAAACACAATGAAAAGCATCCATGTTCCTTTTCTCTTTTACTGTCTGAGATGGTTGCATTGTAAGTCAAAACAGACAGAGGGCGCTGTTCCGTCTGAGCAGAGATAACCAGCAGTGACTTATTATATTTTCTGTCATCTTCACCGTTTAGAGGTACAGACTCCCATCTGTAGAATCCATCGATATTCCTGACAGCATCCCGGTTACCAAGGATACCAGACATGGCCAGTGGCTGCGCAGGAGGCGGCTGGATGGAGCTCTGAACCGGGTCCCGGTCGGCTTCTACCAGAAAGTCTGGAAGATCCTTCAGAAGGTCTGAGATAGACACAAAGTCTTCTGTCGATGTGATCACAGTTTAGTCACAAAGTGTCTGTTTGTTTATATTTTACCCACATTTATTTACAAAATATGGTGTCCAACCCTCCAAAAGCAGTCTCACACTCACAAAACTAAATTGAGGAAAGTTTTTAAAAATCCTAAAACTAAAAGCTATCTACATGTTCTGGTCTGCAGTGCCACGGTTTGTCCATCGAGGGTTTTGTCCTCCCGTCTTCAACCACCAGGGAGGTGAGAGATCTTCTCTTTTACACACTTCCTTTGAACAGGAAGACATTTTCACCTCTTTTTAAAATCCTCTTCAGATGACACCCGGGGAGATTAAGTTCTCCGTCCACGTGGAGACCGTTTTGAACCGAGTCCCTCAGCCTGAGTACCGACAGCTACTCGTGGAGGCCATCCTGGTCCTCACCATGCTGGCCGATGTGGACATCCCGAGCATCGGCTCCATCATTCACGTAGAGAAGATCGTCCACCAGGCCAACGACATGTTCTACAAGGATCAGGTCTGTGGACACAACTAGAACATCACCAGATGTTTTTCTTTAAACCATGAACTCAGACTGGTTTCTTCTCTTCTCCTGCAGAAGGACCTTGGAGCAGAAGAGCACATCCTGGAAAAGGACCCATCCACAGGCGTGTGCAAGCTGCTGTACGACAGCGCCCCCAGTGGTCGCTTCGGGAGCATGACCTACCTCACCAAGGCCGTGGCGGTGTACGTTCAGGACTTCCTGCCCAGCGGAGCGTGTGCAGTGCAGTGAGAGGCCACGAGAGGAGAGAATATAACACGAAGCATTTCAGATTAAAGTTTAAATAAATTCACCAGAACTAAAGTAGGAGTGTGTTGATGGAGAATGTGTTATCTGAACGCTTTAACCACACACAGACCTGTTACTTTCTTTGTGTAAATTAACATTTTAGATTTACACACGTTCTCTATGCAAATCCTTATGGTCCTCATCTCCATGACAACCTTCATCTTAACGTTTTTTTGTAAAATAAACAAATTGTAGCTGCGTTTCTTTAAAAGCTGCTGATATTCTGTATTTTTCTGTCAATAAAAATATTTATGAAAAAGAACTTGAATAAAAGCCACACAGCTACATATGTACTCTTAAAAAGTTTTGTTCAAAATGCTGGGCACTGTTGATGCTTTTCTTTATCATAACGCTATGTTAACATAACATGGCACCTAGCCCTTTGAACAACCTCAGTTTGGTAAAATGGAGATCAGTCCTCAAGGGGCTAAAAGCTAATCAAGTAGAGCCAACTGAATTACTGCTATCTTAAAATGTATTTAATCTAAAAAAAATACAGTTCATTTAAACAAATATTTACATTTTATTGTCTTACTTACATAAAATTCTATAGTTTAAGTGCTAATAACAGCAGCTAGCATTAGCGTTTCTGTCTAAATAACCATGTAATACAGCATTGATGGTTGTCTAACAGTGTAAATGAATCACTATAAAGCTTTTTAAACTGGGTGATTTTTTAACTCAAACTAGCCGTTAGCTCAATAATCCTGTCAGAACTCATTCCTGTTTCTTCAAACTGAGGTTGTTTAAAACGTTATAACAGCTAAAGATATTAATTATTCATAACCTTTCCACAGAACCCCTTTTAATGAATCTAAACTGTCTCTAAAAGATACATTTTCCTGATAATGTGGTAAAGATTCATATGTGTCATATACACGGGTCAGGTTATTTTTTTTTTACTTATTCATATTTGACTAAATGAATGTAACTGTTTTCGTCTATTCACATAGATATCTAAAGCGACAGTTGAGGCCACAAAGAAGCAGTACTCCCCCTAGTGGTTGGTTGCAGTCTAAATCATAAGTCCCGCCCCCTCCATGTAAACATGGCACATCGTTTTGACAAAAGAAAAAAAATTCTTCAAATAACTTTTTTCACAAGTCGTTGATCAGTTATTTCTATGATTTTTCTCAACAATTCACAATAAAAAAAAAATCTTTGTACAAAAGCTCATCCTTTCCAGGCTCATTAGTCCTAAACATTTTAAAAATGTATTTATTTGTTTTGTAGTTCTTTGCAGGCCGATAAAACAAGAAAGCCAAAGTAGAAGTTGAAAATGTCTTAAAGTGAAAACATTTAAGAAGTAAAATATTGAGCCCTAACCGTTGCTGCTCTTTAACGCTGCTTTCTTTGATTGCATTAAAAGGCAGAGCATTTTTATTTGTGTTGTAATGAACTCTGACATGTCATCAGATTTTGAATGTATGTGAAGTTGATTTGCTGGATTTGGTAATCTGCTGTAGTCTGAACTGTGATTATTATGATAAACTAAAGGCTGTTTCACAAACATCTGTAGCTTAATGTTAAATTGAACCCTGAGTTACTGGTTGTTTTAACGATCACGGTCTAGGAAGTGTGAATGAAAAAGAAAAAAACCTGATCTTGCCTCTTATTTGTACAATAACAAGCTGATGTTAGTTATTTAGTGATGTTTAAGCTGACACCATACGTGTGGGTTACAGTGACAGCAGAAAGAGAGAGAGTCCATATCCTCACTGTTAAACTAATTCTGTAATAAACAATACAAAACTACAGCTTTTTTCTTCAATTATTTTTTTTCACAAACAACGATGTTCACAACAGTTTTTACCAGGAGAAAATAAGCATCTATTCATGCAAATCAGCATTATTCAATGTTAGATGAGACTGCTTCGGTTGTTTGGTTTAAAATGGTCTTCTCTGGTTTAGATGGAGTTTTCTAAATTACCAATAACAAATCAGCTGGTCATTAAAGTGATAATATGCAACTTTTTCATATTTTTTAATCTTTTCCTTGAGCCAGTCTGTGCTAATATGACCCTTTACAGAGTTAATGAAAAGTCACTTAGCCCCATCTGGTGATTACAGCCGGAAAACCGCGATTGCAAGATCTCCGTCGCCGTCACGGTACCCAGGAAGTCACGTGTCTCACGAGGGTTAGGCTAACCCAAAGTGGCTAGCTGTTATGCTAGCGCTGGAGTGTTTTTAGCTCATGATTCCTGATTTTTTTCAATCTCTCCCTGCTTGAACACAGCTGATTTCATTGAAGGAGTAAATAACCGCTCCTGTAGAAAGCTATGAAGGCTGAGGAGACATTTCAACAGGTAGATATTGGCGTTTAGAAGCTGAAACGATCTGGTAACTTGTTTAATGCAGTGATTTAAAACGGACACCAGAGGGAGCCCAAAACAAGCAAAACTGCATATTATCACTTTAAGAAATGTCTGTTTTTTACTTTAATGTCTTTTAGCCTGTAAATTCGTAGCACATGGATATTTGATCACAACTTTAAATGAGACGAGCAGTTTGAATCAACTGTGGCCACATAAATACAGTAATAAAGTTTTATACACTTAGTTGTTTGAAAATGTTATGCTGTGGTTTGTCTCATGGCATGTCTATCTGCCATGTTTTACAGACTTTCCCTCACAAAGAGATGAATCAAACTTTTTGTTTTACTATTTCTAGTGATTGAACTTGTGTTTTGGCTTTGTTTTAATATCATGCCTTGCTGTAAAGTGACACCCAGTGGTCTCGTCTCGTCTCGTCTCGTCTCGTCTTCTTCCGCTTATCCGGGTCCGGGTCGCGGGGGCAGCATCCCAATTAGGGAGTTCCAGACGGTCTTCTCCCCAGCCACTTCTACCAGCTCCTCCGGCAGGATCCCAAGGCGT
>SSNR01000173.1:267087-286133 GCA_006937965.1 Callopanchax toddi | reverse complement strand
TGGCTCAAGGAAAAGATTTTAAAATATGAAAAAGTTACATAGTGTGCCTTTAAACTATTATTCCAGCAGAAACTCCAGTCAGAAATCCCACAGGCTGCACAACTGCTAAATTAGCAAGAACATACAAAAAGATGAATTCCAACTAACTGACCATGACTTAACCTTATTGAAGCTTTTTGGTGCATTTTAGTATTGTAATGATGCTGGAGTTAGGCACCAGCTCCCTGAGACCCTCAGTAGATGATGAGGTGTTTTTAAAAAAAAGGATGGATTTTAATACAGATTTCTTGTAAATCATCATAAGTCCAACAAGTCTTTGTTAGAATTCCTTTCATTTGAATAAACAGAGCTCACACACGTGGCTCCTTTCTGTTATTGAGTAAGACTGAGTGATGATCAGCAGCAGCTGTGTGACTCTGTCACTCTGACTGACAGCATCTCCAGTCTCCTCTCTGACTGAAAAATGTAAAGCAGATGAGTCAGTGTCCTCTGGGGTTGTGATAAAAATTTTTTATATCTTTTTATCATCCTGCAGCAGAAGTTTTGTATGAGTCACAAAGGTTTTTCAGCTCAGCTGGAATCAATATAGCTCACACTTTTTAGAAAACTGCTGAATAAGCAGCTACAGCACAGAGAACCTGCAAATGGACACGTTTGTTCTACATTACACATTCTGCTTGCTGTTTAAAGGAATATTTCAGTCATTTTGAAGTCTATTATCTACAGTAAGGACCACACTCACCAATGGTGACATCACTCAGAGTGGGCGGAGAGACACTACTGTTGAGCGGCGACAATAGCGGCTACTTTTCAAATATTTAAAACAACTCTTGTTTTTAAAAAAGTACTATTATCTACTGTATTAGAAAACCTTTTACATGAGAGTTTTTAGTTTATGAAAGGAGCAGGGAACCAGTTATTTCTCAAAGGTCAAAATGTTTTGGTTTTTTGTTCTCTAAAGGCCACTTTCCATGTGTAGAGTGAGGAAATAGTTTGATTTATTCTGAAACAGAAATAATTTTATTGTTTTTTTTTTTTTTTACTTTACTGATCAACTATAAACATGACCCACTGTAAATGATAAGAAACAAAGTCATATAGTTTTTGTATAAAAGCTGTAAATCTTTGTAGATACGAGCTGTAAAAAGGGTTTCGTCCATCTGACCCTGTTACGACCCTAGGGGGTCTAGGAGCAAAAACAGGGTCTAACAAAATGGAAGTGGGTAAATAAAGAGAGGTTTGTAAAGTAAAAAGTATTTTCATTTATTATTCTCAAACAAAACAGAAGAGGTATATTCACAATAAAAGGTTAACTAAAGGCGCTCTTCACTAATACCAATAAACAATTAACTAAAAGAGGGAGGATAAGCCTCAGAAAATACTAAATACTAAACTAAAGATGCTGAAAACAAACTGAAAATGGCTATGAATTGCCAACTAACAACACTAAAGTAGATACCAAAACAGAAACGCTGGAATCCCAGCCCTAAACTCCAAAAATAACAAACTGCTAGAAACCCAGCCACCAAACAACTCTCCAATATTACTTTTACTTTTTATCACTACTCAAACTAATCACCAGACACAGACCGGGGAGACAGCACCAAACTGCTCCCCTGACTGTCTGACTGAAACAGCCTTTTATGCTGCAGTGGTGATTGGGTGATGAGGCACAGCTGTGGAGCTCTGGGCGTGCCTCTGGTGCTGGAACTGCAGGCAGGGGGAGAAACAGGGCTGATGGCTGCAGCAGGAGCTGGTGACCCTGCAGCAGTGAACAGCCACAAAGTACGGGGACCGTAACAGACCCAATAAAATAAAAGCATCAAGTTCCCTGGATTTGATTGGCTGATTGATTTCTAGTTTTGGTTGGTCTTGACATTTTTATCCTTCATCAGCAAGTTTTACTTTTTCACAGTTGAATGACAAAATATGTTTAAAAAAGTATTAAAATCAGAGTATCATGATTTTTTAAAAATAATCTAGTATAATGCTAGTAAAAGTGCTGTTGCGATATGCAGAAGAACAAAGCAGGATAAAAAGCTAAACTTCCCTCTGTTTAAACTGTCCAATAAGGATCTTAAAGTCTGTGAAAAGGTGAAATACCTGGGCCACTGGATAAATGATCAAATGAGGGATGATGATGATATTCATAGGCAACGCTGTAAGCTCTATGCACAGGCCAACACGATAGTTTGGTTTCTGTTCATCTCCAGTCAAGGTGACTCTGTTCAAAGCGTATTGCACATCATTATACACCGCCCAACTCTGGTCCTCATACAATAAAAGCAGCATGCAGAAGATGCAAGTTGCATACAGTGATGCCCTACGAGCTGTTCTCAAAATAGCCAGAGGGGGGAGTGCCAGCCAGATGTTTGTTATGGCTGGTGTGTGCACTTCTAGAGCTCTGTTAAGAAAGTTAATGTTCACCTTTAGAGAACGACTGGATAGTTCTGCTAACAGTAGAATATCAGCAATCACTGATCCTGCTCTGAGTTGTTGTCGCTATTTATCCACTATAAGAAAGCACCGGTTGAAATGTTTGGGTGAATATTCTCAGTCGTGTGAATCGATTACATAGTGGGATTTTTATAGCAGTTTTATATTTTTAGAGGGTAAATGCCTTTTTATGCATTTTGTGTGTGTATTTTTATCTGATATTTTATGTATTTTATTTTTTAGTCCGATTTTATCTGTTTATATTTCCTGTTTTTATTCCTGGTTTTAGTATGTATTTCTTTTTTATGGACCTGGGTATCTGTTAATAAAGTCAATCAATCAATCAATCAATCAATCAATCAATCAATCAATCAATCAATCAATCAATCAATCAATCAATCAATCAATCAATCAATCAATCAATAATCAGCAAAACAAAATTAAGGTGGCATCATTAAAACAAGCAATTTTCAGGATTAAAAAAAATACACTGTGCATTTTTTGCATTTTCCAAAAAACCCACTTATTTGTATTTTATTTTTTTAAAACTAATAAATCAACAAATCCTCAGACACAGTGAAATCATTTTCCAATGCTTTAATTTCACTTTCGTTTCCAGCTTTCTACATGCATGTGACACGGTACAGTACAAAGATAATTAGGTTTAAAAGTGCAATCCTACTCAAACCCTTCTCAGACACTGAATGTATAAAACACTATAGCCACCACCTGCTGGATGCATGAAGTTAACAAAGATTTTAGGACCGTTTAATGAGACAAATGTGCAAAATAATAATGCTGTGCAACTTCTAGTTATTCTGGTTCCACCATACACTCAGTCCAAGATCCCACCGGAAGAGATGAAGAATTCCAGGTGGTGAATTATTGCAACATTTCTGACATTTAAACAATGAATAAAATAAATAAAATATCTGATCAATCATGCAATACACAAAATCAACATACATTAAAACACTTGATGGTATCAGAAATTATGTTTTTGTATTTTAGAGTATTCTAACATATTTGTAAAGAAGCATTTTGATTAATGTATTTTAAACTTTAAAACAATGGATTTAGAATTAGAACTTAGACAGTTTTATAAATTGTGAGTTTTTGCTTTAGTGTAAAGTATTTGCCTCATTGGCTTTTGACTTGGATTTGCCTTTTTTTTTTTTTTACTTCTTATATTTTTGCTTTTTTCCCCTCCAAATTTAATTTGTGCAACTTAAATGTTATCTAGACTTTAATTAGGGGCAGCTGTGTTAAGCGTAAAACAAATAAAAGCAGATGAGTTAAAGGTTTCTAAGCTGGTTTCTCCCTAAATTTAACATTTCTTAAGATGAAACGTATTTCAAACAACAACAAAATTAATATTATCTTCTGTTATTTCTAGGCTATAAATTACCAAGATTGTTGCTGAGCCATTTTGACAAAATGTCCAACACTTACTTTTTCCTCTAATGTTACTAGAATCCTGCAGTATTTCCTCCAAAAAACCAAACACTTTCTTTCATACTTTCACAAAATCATCACCTTAGAATTTAAAACCTGTTTCTGAGGTCGACACACTCAAATCGATTAGTACTTCAACAAGTCATTGTGGTATTGCATCAGTAAAAGAGAACTATTAATAAAACATTGCTATCAGGTTGGACAAACACCAGACTCCATTACATCACTTGGAATCCATTTCAAGGTTGCACTAAGTTTTGCCCAAATTGGGGCTAAAAGTTTTAAATCCATAGCAGCCAAAACGGAATTTGGCTTAAACATAAAAAATATGGTCGCTTCAGCCAGTTTTATATACTGAATAACTGTAATAACATCCTTATACTGGTGTTACATAGGTGGATATAAATAAATGCTGCTAAAACAATAAAAAAAAACCCTGAATTCTAGTTATGAGAACCCATGGTGGTTATAGTGGAACAAACACACACTGGTTGGACCATCTAGTACTTCACTGGCTCTGATGGAGGATGCTGATTGGTGGAGCAATGGCCCTGTCTAAAGAGAAAAAAGAAAAAACAGCACACATTCAAATACATTATTTAGATTTTCATTTTATTATGCAAATGAGAGATAACTCTTAACACATATTTACAAGTCCCAAAAAGAAAAACAGAGTAAAAGAGTAAAAACCAGGATGAACACTGGCATAGTTTGTGTAAGCTAGTTAGCTAGACCTAGCTTGTTTGCAGATTAACTAGAGCAGCTTTAAATAAAGTCTAATCATGTTCAAAGCAAAAGTTTAGACTTTTTGAAGCGTGGTTCTGTGAAAAAGTTACAAACAATTAGCATAACCTGTTGTAGCTCTCTGAATAAACCCAGTTAGGAAAAATACAGATTAGTCCTCTGGTTTTACAAGCTAACAGTTAGCCTGACTGAAGTAGAGTGCTAATTTATTCACCTCTAGTTGGCATCAATTTCCAACATCAAATTAGGATTTTCCTACCAGATGTGTCCTAGGTTGCATAGGAAGAGCTAAAGCTAGCTAATGCTAACTGCCCTAGCCAAATCCATAGAATTACAGCATATTGTTGCTGTCGGGCAAAAACATTGGATCTCCATAAATGCAACTTTTCAGGAAGTGAAAAAATCTGTTTCTATCACAAACAACGAACCCTGAATCATCACATCTCAAGTGCTTCTTGACACATTTCTTAGAAAAGTCGTCCATTAAACCACTGATAGATGTGACGACCAATAGAGCTGATTTATTGAAAAACATGAAAGTGAGGGAAATGAAATACTAGGTTTTTCCCCAACAGCAATTATATATGCGGTAATGGCATTTTTCTTAATTACTAAACAATTTTTAAGATTACAGTTGTTTGAAGATACAAAAAGGCATAAAGTTGATCAAATGTGTTTAATAGCACCACATAATGTTGTTCAAAAACCTGTCTCTCTAAATTTGTTTGACCTACATAGAACATTAAGAAGTAAATTAATTACTTCTCAAAGCATGCATTAGCTAGTTGGTTCTGCTAATTTAGCTAATGGCTAATGACATAGCTTTACCCTTACCTATTGAATATTCAGGCATTTTGATTATTGTTTCTTATTGATTATGGAAGCCTAGACAGAAAGTTAATGCAGTATATGAACCAGACACGTGCAAATCAAACTGGGGACTATGAGCGCTTTCATAACTCGTGTTATGAAACCATGACCTGCACTTGGCTATCAGGTCGCCCCGCGTCTATTTTCACTTTATTTGTTCACATTTTCAGTTGTGCAACAAGTTACATCTGATTCTAGAGTGGGCGCTGAGTTAGAGATCAATTATTTTACCGGACAAAATACAGACTGGTTTTGGACCTGAGCTTTAGTTTGGAGCTCATTTTGATTTTCACCAAGCTATTTACATTTTACATGTATAAAATTAAAGCCGCGCCTTTAAAAATATCAGCTAAATTGAACAGAGTAAAATATTACAGTGCAGGAGGTTAAGGTGCCACTTTCAACCCCCAAAACAGTAAAATATTCCACAAATTTAATTGTTAACTTTCTGTAATGGTTTGAGATTCATGCAGTTTTATTTTTCTCCTTGATGATGTATTTTAACCCTTAAATATTTAATATTTTTTCTGCACTCTCACCTGCAGAGCCCTGTAGCACATTCAAAGTTGTTTTGGCAGAAAGCTCCGGAGGGTTTGCTGCTCATGATCCTCCACAGCGGGGTCATTCGAGCCAGTCTTCTCAGTGTGTGCACAGCCTGTTCCCCTCTTGAATTTGCCCTCTGGTCAGAGCTGGACTGGACCTGTGGGACTAACGGACCTGTTTGTGCCTGATGACACACACACACAAAAAAAAAAGTCTATAAATTAAAAAAATCACCACTGGTGGCTCGTTGAATAAAAACTGTGAAATTAATGATGACGGTGATGATGAATTTGGGTTTATAACATCAACAGACATCATGTAATTTGTTTAAAATGTTTAAAAACTTAAATATATGTCAGTATAGGAATGAAAGGCTACTCACCTGCTGAGCCAGGACTGATACTGTGATTAAAATCGCCACCAGTGCTCTCCTCTGGTTGAACATGTTCTTTTGTTGCATGTTTCTTTGTTTCTCAAAGACCTGGAAGTTTTTCTAGATCCAGTTAAATTCCTTAATCTCACTGAGGTGAACTCAACTGATTAAGTTGGAAAGTCTCATCAGACCAGCCTGACTCAGGGAACTCAAGAGGGCTGGGCTCTCCTTTATATAGTAAAAACCCTGATCCCAGGAGAGGGAGGGACAGAGTCACAGTCCATACTGGTGTGGTCCACCCCCCACCCAACCCACCACCACCACCTCGACTGTTTTTATCTGTCTTACCACGTCTGAATGAGACATGATGCATCTGTAGAAAACATGTCTGGCACCTATTTTTTATGTGTTATTGCAAAATAACATATTGCTTCTGAAGAAACTTTCAGTTTGAGAGTCTAATTTGTCTAAAGCAGTGACGTCATCTCATAAGCATGTCCAGTATGTGTTCTTTATATGTTTGACGATTAGGAAATACAAAGACTAGTTCCAGCATGTTGATGTTTGTTTGTCTTCTGCAGGAATCTGGTCAATTTGACTTATTTTTCAATGAAAGTTCAGGACTTTGTAGGAAAATCTATAACGAGAACTTTGTTGCGCGAGTGCCTTCAGGAGATAACAGTTTGAAGACCTTCCTGTTCAGTTCTTTCACATTCAATTCCACTGTTTCACATTCTTACAGACAGGTACGATTACTTGCGGGCACGCTGCCACTTGTGTGGCGCCCCCACACGAAAATCTAAACGTCATCAATATTCAGCGCGGCCGCCATTTGCCTTCAAGCACCATCCATCTGGTTAGTTTTTGTTCAAAAGCTTCTCTGTCACTGAATCAACTTTTATGTCATAGTTACTCTTAACCATAAAGTTCCTCAGGGTTCTACTCTCGGCCCTATTTATTTGTTATTTATATGTTTCTCCTATACCGTCTTTTATGAGTTCTGAATGATGGAATTTTATGTCATGTTGAAATCTTTTATGATAGCATTTTATGATATTTATAGATTTCAACTTGACTTGCTTTTTACACCATTTTTATGTATTTTATCTCATTCTTTGTATATGTGTGTCTGAAACTTGTCTTTTCTTGGCCAGGGCACTCTTGGAAAAGAGATTTTTAATCTCAATGAGTTTTATTCCTGGATAAATAAAGGTTTTGATTGATTGATTGATTGAAGTTAATTCAGTGGTGTCTCAATACTATGATAATGATATTCAGTGTTTAAACCTCATCCAATGTCCAGATGTATTTAAAATGTCTAAAATCAAAAAATGGTCAAAAAATGTACCAAAATGGGTGTATTAAGTAATTATGAAAAAGTACATTAAACTAATGATCATGATCAAATCTGGAAATGAGGACAAGACAGAGTTCATAATGAATCTAAGTGTTTGAAAATTGTATAGAATCTGTTTTGTTAATTGGGGACAAGTTTTTTTTCTTCATTCTGCTTCTTTTTTGTTCAAATATGATTTTTTGTTATGTGTATCTTATTGTTTATTTTTTTATTGTTTTATTTATTTTTATTTGTATGAAATAAACTTTGACTAAAAAAATCCTGGTTGTTGGATAACTTTCTCTTAATGAATGAGAAGAAAACCATGGCTTTGGTTTGTGCTTGAAGAATCTTGCTATATTAATAAATATACTTAGTGCTAAATTCAATATTTCAATAAACTTTTATTGTTGGTAATATATTGCAAACAGCATTTTCAAGGAGGCTTCCACCTGAAAATGTTTGAGGGTTCTTGTATTTCCTAGAGAGAGCTGCAGGGCGTCACTCTTTGGTTGGTCCAACTCTGATTGAATTCATAACATCTGCAAAAGAAGTATTCATTTAAAAATGCTGCAAAGTCAATGTCAGGGTCCAGAGTCTGTTATATAATCATGGAAGTGAAAGAAACGCCAGACAACTTTCAAAGAGCTGACAAAAATATTAAAAGTATTTAAATGTACAATTATGTCAGATACCTCACCTGACCCAGCCGTAAAGAAAGTTTGTCACAAAGGTGTGGTGTGTGCCAATCCGAGTAAAAAGGATTCTTTTCTTCTAATTTTGTGTTTCCAATTAGTCAGTCCCCTGGAATACTGGTTTAATACACACACAGTGTATTCCCCACAGGTTGTATATACAGGATATGTTGTGTACATCACATATACAGTATGACATAAAGCACAGATTTAACACAGAAGTATCAAATTATATCTAAAAAGTCTTTGACTGTTTGATGATCAGATGACGTCAGTCTGATTCTAATGTAAACCGGAGGTTGATGTTCTCAGTCTTGGCTATCCTACATGTTCAACTTCTACACTGGAGACACAGGACAGCAGGGACACAGCTGATCTGATATGTGAAGACAGCCTCGTGAGTTCATGTCCCAGAAGTTTCTTCTTGTATCTTTTCCTGTAATGCTGCTGTTCACCGAGAGGTCCTTCATAAACATGAGCCTGACAGGAATCCCGTGCTGCATAAACGTAAAACATCTGTGTCATGATTTATCATCAAGCATGACTCATCAGGTTTAGCTGCACAAGCTGCAGAGAAGACGAGTAAAGCTACGTTCCATCACGATTGTGTGTTATGTTAACACAAGACGGAAAATGAAAGTCTGCAAAGCATTGGTCTGCTGCAAATGTTTTAATTTTACAAAACGAGGTTTCCTGCAATGTTTAGAGCACAAACAGGACGGCCAATGAGATTTGACCCTAGGAAAAGCCCAGTAACAATAAAGATTACCCTATGATGCCCTAATGAAAAATGTATCCTCCTAGCTTACTATAGTGCTGTGAAAAAGTATTCGCCCCTTAAAGATTTCTTCTGTTTTTGCTGACTCGTCACAATTAAATGTTTTAGATCAGCAAACAAGTTTCAGTATCAAAGATAACCTGAGTAAATATAGAATACAGTTTTCAAATTATGTGAAATGAAATGACGACTCTTCTGCCAAAGCCCTGCAGGCCTCGTGTGGTGAAAGTTAAGGTCAGAGGTCAGGATTCAGCAATAAGAAAGAGATGGGACAAAAATGTCCTCCATGAGAAACCGATCCTATAAAAAAGAACACAAAAAACATCCTGGTGATCCCCAAGACTTCTTGAAAATGCTAAAGGAGTTGATGCTACCAGGAGTGTCACAACCTGTTATTAGCTTTAGGGGGCAAAAACTTTTTCACATAGGGTTGGTTTGGATAGGTTTAGTTTCTTTTCCAGTGAAATCATCATATCTTATATGAACTCAGGTTATCTTTGTCTGATACTCAATCTTGTTTTCTGCTCTGAAACATTTAATTGTGACAAATCAGCAAAAACAGAAGAAACCTGTGAGGGGGCAAATACTTTACCACAGCTGTATGTCAGCTGAGTCTAAACTACAGCACTGTTATCTGTTTTAGGATTAAAAAAAAAAGAGTCAAACCTCACTGCAGCACTTGAACTTTAGACTTTATTTAAATCGTCTTCAGCAAACAGACCAAAGTTAGGCTCAGATATGACCTCATCTGACCAGATTTCAGCTGCTGTGTGGAATGAACAGCCCGGGGTTCATAGAAATAGGTTACTCAGAAAGCTTTGAGTGAACGCCAGTAATTCTAATACTGAATGTGCTGCAACAAATTCTTATCACTTGTGAAAAGTAATGACTAATTCAGTGGAATGTACAACTGAATGTATGCTGCTGTACAGAACTGATGTGCATTTCTTTTAAGTTCTGATGTTTGAAATGTCACTAAAACATAGGATAAATGTGTAATTTGTTTTACTGCAAAATTACAAGTTTCATATTTCACTTTTTTAAAAAGTTGAATCACACTATGCTTTGGAAAATCATCAGCATGTATCACACCCCTAAATGATTTAAAGGGACATGAGGGAGCTTTTGAAGAAAAGTAATAATTGCATGTTCAGTTTATTTAGGTTAATAAGTGATGAAGCATTTTAAATCAAAAAGAATGAGGCCACCATGTATCATTCCATTATCTTGAACAGGCTGTGAGCTGTAAAATGTTCTGCAATTCGGGGTCCGAATTTCCCGCGCTGTCCTACGGATGTGACGTCAACTGACGCTTCTGCGCGTTCTCAGGCTAAAAAAGTAATAATAAATGTATATCCAGTAGGTGGCAGTATTGCACCTTTGTGTAGTGTTGCTAGTCAATGGCGGACTTCCTTGTCTAAACCAGTGGTTTTTCTCATAAAACTGGTGTTATTTGGCAGCGTTTATGGAGCTGAAAACCTCTCTGATGGATTATAAGGGTTTCACAGAGCTAAAGGTGCTGTTATAGGCGACCGCACAGCAATCTGTCCATGTTTATGGTCTCGGCACTGTAGGCCGCAAATCCCGGACTGTTTCCTAGACCTCAGTCCGCTTACAGTGCATCTAAGGCGGCTCTGCTGCGCACGGACCTCCGGGTGCTACGGAGCTCCACTCCGTGATGTGAATTTGAGAAATCTAGGGTGATATATGCGGCAGGGCATGATTATATCACGCTAGATTTTTCAAATTCTCCTCCTGGTGTCCGAGAACACCGGCTGATTAAAGCTTTTAGCAATACAGGCAGCAGTGGAAGCTGGAACATAGCGGCTAGCGAGATTAGCTCTGTTAGATCGGCTCCCTCAGTCTGATCGTGTGTGTGCGTCGCGGGGCATTGTTTTACTATATTTCCTTTTGTATTAATAAAATGTATTTTTATTTATGGAATCATTCCTACGGCGGCCTTTGGTTGAACCCTTATGAACTAGTGAGAAATTTGTGCTCGCTCCCGCTAAAAGCTGCAGTTATTCGCAGCGCCAGGCGCGGCACTCATGAGGTTTGTTTTTCAAAGCTCCCTCACGTCCCTTTAAAATGTCTCCAGGTATTACTCACCACCTACCAGCCATCCATTTACAGTACTGTATGTCTTTCAAGCTGCTGACTGATGAAGTTGACAACTTGTCTAATAACAGGATAGCTGCATTTAAGTGTGCTTATTTTTTGTACTATGCTAATGCTAATTAGCATATCAGAATATGTTTGAAAAAACAGGTCCCTCATTTGTCATTAACTGTAATTGTAAGCTGGTGAAACAATGCTAATATTAGCATCATACTATTAGTAAAGGCTAATATGGTTTTAAGCTAACACAAGAAATATTCACTTATATTTCAAAAGCTAAATAGTTCTGAAAAATGTTTAAGCTAAGATAAAATAATCTGCTTCAGTTAGCTTTAGCAAACTGCATAGTTTCACATAGATAAACTCAAACAAAGCTGAGGGTTTTTTCACTATTATTTTGTGGAAATTACAGAAAATGTGTGAATGCTTTTCTCATTTTTGAGGGATGCTACATCTGCGTAGGCTAACGTTAGCGAGGTCCATTGAAACGGTTTGCCCCAATTAGCCTGCTCCACTAAATTTATCTTGACATAAAACTTGACGGTGGTTTTAAGAGATGAATACTTTTATCTAATGTCAGATCAGGCAAAGTATCAAATTGAAACAGTAAATTTAATATGCTATTGATTTGTGAAGAATTCTATAAGGAACGGTGGATTTAAATGAAGCTGAATGAAGTTTAACATTTGTAAAAATGTATTTTACGTCCACTTATATTAAACAATGATTATAAATAATGCATTTGCACTTATTGAAAAGTCAGCAAAGATCAAATGGCTCATTTTTTAAATCATCACTGATTCGAAGCATGTCCAAAGATCAGTAAACACAAACATTTCTATTTGTCTGACTTTCTTGTTGCATTTTACACAAACGTGCATAACCATTTCTAACTACACACTATATAAAATTGTGCTCAGTTGACAACTTTTTCTTTTATTTGCTGCTTTTACGGTTCTTTCTGGCATTTAATAGGTCAGTCTTTTCCTGAGAGACACATTTTGTGGAATGTTGATGGGAATCTATCTTCTGTGTGTGCTGTGTGTGTCTTTTCTGAACAGAACATTCAAATTAAATAAAGATGACAAGGAGAAACCTTCACACTCAGATCCACACAAAACCCTTGAGGGGATAGTTGGGGAGGTCAGAGAAAACACTGCAGACTTCCAGTCATTCAGAAATAAAACCTTACAGTAACTCAGCAGCACTGTTACCGTAAAACAGACCAGCACCTCGTGTCCTCCTCAGGCAAAAAGAAATGCTGGAAATTAATTAAACAATCCTGACTCACGTTTCCCTATTAAATGTGTTTACTTTACAGAGAGAAGAATTGCAAACTAGTTGCAAATGTTGTTTGCCAAACAGAGCTATTGGGTTAGTTTTATTCTGGTAGAAGTTTTGAAAAATAAACTTAAAATTTTGTTTTATTTATGTACATTTCTGCAAGTCAATTTTATAAAGTAGCATCTGCTTTTTAAATAATTTTTAAAACTCCAAATTTTTAACTGTCATATTTTTATTTGTCATTTCAATTTCAACAGGTCTGAACCACAGTGTAACCCAGAGACCTTTCCACTGAATTTATAGTGAAATTATGTTTACTCTCATTCCACATTGTTACATTTTAATACAGACTAGTACACTTGGTTCCCACCTCCTGTCAGAGTCAGCAGGTGACCTGCTGAGCGTTTCCTCTCTGGATCGACATATGATGTTTGAGCTCAGTCTGACCTTTTTGCCCTTGATATCTCACATGACTTCCCTCAGAGGATTATTGTCTACGCCTTCTGTTTTCTGCCACTGATAAAGATTCAAACATTGGTATAAATTTCTGAATAAAGATCATATACAGCTAGTAGTTTTTGTGGATGAACCTGCTGACTTGAAAAGTCTGTAAATAATTCTATAAAGGGAAGACATATAAAAGCCCAGCTTCAGCCCTACACCTTTAGGTTTTGTGATTTTTGTTTTGTGTTAAATTTATTTTCTTTATATAAAAAAAAAAAAAACAAAGATCTAAACTATCATAACAATGTCAAGGAACAGTTGACGATCAGAGGCCTCAAACTCAACCTGTACAGATGTTTGAGAAAGGCAGTTAGCCCCTAACTCAGGGTATTTATACAGCACTAGTTCACAACAAAACTAGAAAAAACCAACAAATACTATTTGTCAGGTCCAGATTCAAGCCAGCAAAAAGAGCACCATCTACTGGATGTGGAGCAGCACTGCATATTACTAAGCACAGTATTTCACTTGCATTATAAGTCTTTGTTGGTTTTCAGTTATTGTCAAACTCCAGTCCTCGAGGGCCAGAGTCCTACAGGTTTTAGTACTTACCCTGATTCAACACACCTGAATCTTTGGTTAAATGACATATTCAGGAAGTCCCCAAGCTCTACTGAAGCTTGGTAATCATCCACTGATTCAAATCTGGTGTGATGGAGCTGAGACTACTAAAACATGCTGGAATCTGGCTCTTGAGGACTTGAGTTTGACACCCCTTATTTGATGGCCCAAACTACCATAATTATACATCTTGTGTAGTTGATGGTTTTCAGCTTCTTGTTTTAAAAGTGTTGCTTTTTTTAAGCAAATTCTTTGAGGCTAATCTGTCTTTAATTCACCAACTCTTCATCCATCCATCCATTTTCTGAACTGCTTCACCCAGGAAGGGCTGCAGGGAGCTGGTGAAGGAAGGAAATTATAATTTTTTGTTGTAAAACACTAAACTCATCCAAATTGTTTCTGCTGACAATCTTGATCACATATTTTCTGTCTGCAGTCAAGTTATAGAGACTAAGTGGCTCATAGGGAGTAAAACTTAGTGATCCATTAAGAATTTAACTTTCTTAATACACACTGGATAGTTTTCCACACTAATCTTTACCAAATATAATAAATTTGAACATGTCCTAAATTAGAACTTAGTAACTCCAAATATTCTAGTAATCTTTACTTGAAAAGTGAAAGAAAAGGATAAAATACAGCATCGTTTAAAGTGCAATCCTGATCCGTTCATCTGAAAATTCACATACCTGATTTTGAACGTGCAGCACAATCATCCTTTGCCTTTTAATCATTTCAACCATTTTTTCTGAACTTGAACAAAACCCACAAATAAGACTTTAGAAAATATGCATTTTATTTTATTAATCTTTTTCCACTTAGAATAAAAAAATCCAGATTTTCCTCACAACACCTGTTTCATTATTTAAACACTGTCACGCCTCATTATCCACTTTAATTACTGACCTCCAACACAGACCAGTAGCAACACCAGTTTGGTTAAGGAGACGCCTCCTATAAACACCCAAACCGCTAAAGTTCGTTCTCTAAATTCACCAACATCCATCATGGCTGATCCATTGTCCATTAAAATGTTCTCAGAGGTTTACGCAGCTCTTCCTTTTTTTGTTAAGGAGGCAGAGGGCCTCACACAACAGCAACACATTATCCAGAATTTATATAAAGTCAAGGCCTTTAGAGTTCAACTGCAGCCCTGATGTGGGACCGCTCAGATTTAAAACAACGCACTGGGGGCAGAATAAAGCAAATACACAGAAACTGCCTTTAAAAGTGCTTTAAACAGTGACTGTAAACATCTGACAACTTCCTCCATCCTGTCTCACCATGCTTAGCTCCAGGTCAAACACGACCCACCAAATCTTCTCAGAGTGTTTGTCTCAAGTCTTTAACGACACGTGCAGGACTCGGCCACCATGTCCTCCAACTCCCTGTACTCCACCTTCTTCTTGTGCACGACCAACACGCTCATGGGCATGTACTTGTAAGGCACGCAGGACGGGGGAGGCACATCCCCAACGCCCAGCTCGTTGATGACCGTCTGGATGATGGCGTGGTTGGGGGAGTGGTAGCCGTAGTGGAGCACCCTGGGGCAGTCGCCCTGACAGTATCGGGGGTTGTAGACCGGAGGGGCGATGAAGTAATGACCCCAGCCGAGCTCGTCGAACGACAGGCGGAAGGAGTGGAGCTTGCAGCGGTTCTTGGGCATGCTGGTTTTGCGTTTGTAGTCGGGGATATCGGAGACGATGGAGGAAGAAGGGGAGGTGGAGAAAGATGACGAGGAGGTAGGGGCATTTTTTAAAGCTTCCAGTGATGGATCTTTAGCTTCTGAAGATGAATCTTCTTTGGAGCTACGGCGGCGGCGATGGGGATGATTTAAAGGATGCCACCACGCAACTTGCCTCATGATGTTTTCCCCTTCAGCCCCGAGCAAATCCCCCATCCACTCCTTCACCTCCCTCTCCTCCTCAAGATACAGAAGGAGAGAGGGGACTTGGAGGCGAGACTCACTGTTCCATTGTCTTCTCCCCCGAAGGGGAGTCCACCACCACCACGAGGGGGGGCTGTCCTCATCGGCGAGCCCAGGTTCAGTGCACCAGTACTGGGCATTAAGGGACAAGTGGCCCTCCTCATCCTGATCCCTCCCCTGCAGGATGTGAGCGCTGACGTGTGCGGTGATGTCCGTCTCCGTCCACTGCTCGTGGGGCTCCAAGGTGACCAGGCTCTTGGCGCCCAGCGAGGTGATCTGAGCCCGGCAGCGGGGCAGCTCCACAGCTTGGGTGGTGCTTGAAGTGGTGGGGGCAGTGGCGCGTAAGTGGATGAAGGACGCTCTGACAAGCTGCTCCGAAGGAAGCGTGTCGAGTTTGTATCGCACTGTGAACGTGTAGATGAGATCTGAGAACAAAAAGAGACATCATTAATCAAAGACACTTCAAAGACCAGGTACCCTCACATTTTAAACTGGTCTCTTAAAAACAGATGAACACCAATAAATAATTTGTATTCAGGTTTGGTTGCAACTATTATTAAACTCTGAAACATTTAGAATGTGGTCAAACATTTTAGACAGCAGTACTCGCTGTGATTCAGCACAATGACATCGTTTTTACCTGTTCACACTTATTCAAAACAATTATTTGGACCCTGCATCTGTAAAATTTTCCAAGACTCATTTATCAAACTGTTGGAATCAGTGTATTAGAACAATGTGTGGTCTGCTTGGTCCCATCTACACCTGACATGGAGCTAAAAGGAAATTTGGCCAAACCTAATGAGACTTGAACAAACTACTTTCTAGTCCGAGTCTTCAAATTTAAAGACAAGCAGTGGTGTCTCTGGCATCATATGCTAGGTGGGGCACAACTCAAATATATAACTGTAGCACAAACTTTCACATTAAAAATGCAATTTAATCTAAATCTAATTTAAGAAAACAACTATTTTATACATGAAATTGAAAATAAAGGTTCACTCACCAGCATTCATTTCTTTAAAAGAAAAGATGCAAATCATTTTTAAAAATCTACTTCGAATTGTCTTTTAGTCCTGGTAGCTCATGAGCTAAACAACACTAGACTGAGAAGCTCTGCTTTCCCACCGAACGTGAAGGTAACGTCACGTGTGATATTCCAGTGTTTTAATTGGATGGTCTGGGTTTGGGGCCCAGCACTTCGTGCCCCATGTGTGTCTATGGAGAGCGTGTTGCGCATGCGCACAGTGATTTTCAGACGCTCTCCTTTAAACAGGCTGCGAGGGGCTGGCCCGTCGCCAGGATTTCAAGAGGATTTAAGCTCCTGAGCTTATCAGTATCAAAGCAAAGACTTAGATATGATTACACAGATATTTATAACAGAATATCTTAGTAACGGAATGGGTTTTTATGCAGTATTAGTCTAAAAACGAACTATTCTTTCCCACTGATCCCCAGAGTGCCATCTGGTGGCTGGTGGGGCCGGGACCTACCAGCCCTGATGGACGAGACGCCACTGAAGACAAGTCCTTTAAGTAAAAGCATACCCCCCAAAAAATTACTACCGTAATTTTGTCAAACTGGCTCCAGTTCAAGGTTTAGACCAAATTACAGACAACTTATTTCATTAACAGGAGTGTACTTAAAAATAATGCATAGATTTCAAAAACCTACAAAATCCAAATCAATTGAATTTTCAACCCGATCATGGGTAAACATTCAGCTTTTGTGTAAATGTTAGGGTTTAATTTCCATTATTGTTATGGCATAAGGGTACCATGATTATATACATGATCTGGACCATCCGTTTAGTTCAGATCATCTGATGTCTGAATTTCATGTGAGTGGTCTGGTATTTTTAAGATGTACATGTAGCCTGAAATCCAAAAATATGTTTTTAAAAATCATCAAAAAGGTTGTCCAGTCCTGACAATAAATGAAAAATACTTTAAAATTATAATAAACAGGAGTGCATAATGTTTTGTCGAGTTAAAAAGTTTTTAGCAACCTACAAAAAAAGTTTGCATTTACCAGTTATTTTAGAAGGTGTAGTCATAAATCGAATCCATTAATTGTGACAAAAGCGCCAAAACCTCTAAAAAACATGTATTTTCAGTTCTACAACCTTTAAATAGTGAACGATTTGATCATCTATGTGGTCTGGACTATTATCTTTAGAAAAACATGATATACAATTACAAAAATGTTTGTCTAATTTAATTTCATTTGAACAGTATGAAGACTGTTTATGATGTTACCTGAAGTCTTTTACATATTGCCAAAATCTGAGTTTATCCACTCATAACATGAAAAACCTCACATTTTAATAAATTAAAAACCTTTTGTTGGTTTAGGAGGCAAAGCAATTATATTTTAGGATCCATAATTAAATTTTAAAATGTAAAAAGCATTTAGGGGCATTAAAAAAAGAGTTATTTCAAGGTTTAAACTAAACTTTAACCCAGACCCAGCTACAGCGTTAGCTAAACGGGCTCCTTCACCTCCTGAGGCGGGAACGTAGTGCTCCGAAGAGGCCGCGGGCCTCAGCAGCCGCACCGTGTTGGAACCGAACTTCCGGTGCTGTTTGGGTCTCCCGTCGGGCTCGGCCGCGCTCTTGTACAAACTCAGCATGAACTGCAGGTTCTGGTCCGCTTTCTGCTCGTCGGTGAGCGGCCGGTGGTGAGCTCCTCTGTGCTGCCTGGCGCTCTGGTGGCTCCGCCGGCTGCGCCTCACGGTGGGCTGATGGGAGGCCATTTTGTCCCGCCCGGCCAACACTCCGGCGCAGGTGGAGCACAGCAGGTGGATGAAACAGGTCAGGAGGCAGACGCGCAGCAAGCCCCTCATGTTGGTTCTATACAACCTCTGGTGCTAGCGAGCTCCACCAACGAGGCTATAGTCGGCAACCATCGTTTCTCCGAGCTGAGGGCGTGACTTACAGCCGCACCTGACGGACGGCCATTTTGGATGTTGCGCTTCACTTCCGGCTGAAATTGACTGTGGGTCCAATTAAGGGTTCCCACGCGCGCGATCAGCCAACGGGAGTGCAGGAAATCCATAATGGCGCTTCATCAGTGTTTCATCTAACACTTCAAAATAAAATATGACAACAGAACGTAGTTTTCAGTCATTAATCTAACAATGATTCCTTCATTTAATAAGGGCCTTGTTCAGATCAGTTTGTTTATATGCTGTAGCCCCAACTCACAATAAAATTAAACTCAAAGGACTTTACTAATAAACAACAACAGGTCAATTTCATACTAAAACAGGTCCAGATTCAAAGCAGTCCATTTAATCCAATTGTAATATAATCAGATCAGTAGTATGGGCAGAAACTTGTGTCATCAGAAACTGAATTTGAATTCGTTATATTTGAATATGTATTGCTCGGATTGAATCTGAATTGTTCAACTTGAATAAAT
>SSNR01000173.1:233900-267077 GCA_006937965.1 Callopanchax toddi | reverse complement strand
GGGGGGGGGGGGATTGTCACCGAGCCGCGCGCTTCCATCGGTCCGCGGCGCGCGCCCGCCCGTCCCGCACAACTGAGTGCTCCTCGCGTACTGAGGCGGTTTTGGCTTTCCATACTCCTCTACCGTGGAGCGCAGCGGGACTAGAGCTGTGCACATAACGCACCTGGCAACTGGGTTCGGACCTGATCTTTCAAGCTGATCAATAATCATTTTATTCCGCCTTTCTGATCCAAATGATCCACGGACCAGTACTTATTTAATTATGATCCATCCTCCTACCTTCATTCGTGGCTGATGAGCTCAGTCTCCTCAGAAGGAGATCTTTCCTCCACCTCGACTGCAGGCTGGAATCCGAACACCGGTACAGAGTAGAGGAGCTGATAATACGGTTTTTCAGAACCATGAACAGAACATCACTCTCTCTGATAAACCGATGAGGAATGAGTAACTCCGACTCTTTCATCTCTGTTTTTCAGTAATGGTTTCACCTCCTCACGCTCCAAAAACGTACAACAACATACAGCAAGACGCTAGCTGCTAACGCTCCAACTTTACCGAGCGTCCGTGATGAGTTCAAGACGACTTGTAACAACCAAATGTGTATTAAATTGTTAAATTGTTTATTAAAATGATCATATTTTTCATTTTGTATCGATACAAATTTAAATAAAAATGTTAGAACTAGTTGAACATGTTTCTATGATTAATAGAATTTTACAAAATGTTCAGGGGGCGATGTAGTTCATTTAGGGGGGCGACGGGCCTGAGCGTCTGTCCTTCTGAAAGCTGCAAAAACGCAGCAAAGCTGAGTCACAAAGACACCTCTCCTCTCTGTGTGTCAGACTGTCAGCGCTGCAGACCTGAACCCCCTTCCTTCCCCCTCGCCGGCCCGCAAGCGTCACAGAGGAGAGCAGAAAAGGAGAGACCTAAAAAGAACTAACAACCAATTTCATAAAGTTTAAAGTTGTAACTGTAAGTAACAAGCAAAAAAACAGCGTGAAAATCAGTTTAGTATTTAGTGAGTTATGATTTAATAAACGCTCTGAAGCTTCATTGCTCTGACAGAGAGATTACACTGTGGAGCTGGGGCGATTGGTCAGGAGGACGCAGTTGTTTATACGCTGATCGGTCTATCTGCACTCGATTGAGCTGGAGTTTTCTCAGGACCCGGATGTGTGGCACAGAAAAGTGAATTTAAGTTTTGAAATTGAATTGTAAAACTGAATCTGAACGGTGGGAACTGAAACAGAAACTATTGAAACTGAATTTTCACATGAATTAAATGCAGTTTCAAAGCAAATGAAATCAGTTTCAAAACATTAAATTCAGTTTCAATTTAGTGAAAGTCTTTTCCAAACAAATAAATTGAATTTCAAATTAGTAATTCAGATTCATTTTTTCAAAGTATTTATTCAAGTTGAACAATTCAGATTCAATCCGAGCAATACATATTCAAATATAACTAATTCAAATTCAGTTTCTGATGGCACAAGTTTCTGCCCATACAGTAGGAACCAGATTACATGACTTCAATGCAGATCCCTATTCTGAATGTCTGATGGCGAAGAGTCCTACAGGAAGAACCATCCAACAGAACCAGAACTGGGCTCAGCCTTCAGGACTGACTGGGATCTGAGAGGGCAGGAAAGAACCACAGACAGAGTGCTTGGAACGGTCATCATTCCTATGGAAAATAAACAAATCAATGTTAGCAGCAGCAATAACTGTAGAGTACAAAGAACAAAACCAGTATGGATAAGTGGTCAGTCTGCCTCCAGCAGTCTGAGCCTAGAGCAGCATAACTAAAGGGATGAGCCAGGATAACCCAATAACCCCAAATATGGCATTGATGCAATTCTGGAAATTACAGGAAGCCAATCAAGTGATGCTAAAATTGGAGAAACACGATCTTTCGCGAATCTTTGCACATGTATTTCTGTAAACATACATATATAAGAAGGATAAACAAAAGTTTTAATGATAATGGTTGAGTCACTGAAATGCTGCAATAAATCTAAAGTTGGACATTTAATCAAAACTTTGATTCAGTTCTATATTGGAATTGATCTTAAACCATTATTAGTTCAAAACTCTTCAGCTCTAGACATTAACTTGTGGTCTTGAAACATCATCTAATGTAGCTGAGATCAGAACAAAACTCAAGTTTATTACAAAAATGCAACATGCAGCAATTTTCTGTCATCAGTCCATCATTTTCTGATTCTCTCCAGTGGTTCCCTATTGAACTTTTTTGCCTTTATACCCACAAAATAAGTCTCATAGACTTACGATACTGGTTAAAGTATTCAAACACAAGCCGTTTAACAAAGCGTGAACCATTTTTAAAGTTAATTTGACTTCTGTAGATCTTTCCAAGACCACCGACCTGGTGTTTCATAACCCACAACTGGGTCCAGAACCCACCTTTGGGAACCAATAGCATAAAGAACACATCAGTTTCAAAATAAAAACTAATTCTATTTGTGCAGCACCCTTCTTGTTTCACTCTTATGCCACCAGGTGGTGCCATCATATTTTAAGAATCCATAAATGTTTTTAAGTGGTGGGTGAAGAGCAGGAGCTGCACATTCTGTTCTTCGGGTCATATGAAAAAGGAACTTAATAAAGATAATTTAGGTAGTTTATTAAATGGAAAACTGTAGCACATCCCCAAACTTTATTATTTATTTATTTTTATCTCAAAACAATGTGAGAACATAAATCTCTGAAGTCACAACACTTGAGATTCTGACCTAACTTCTTGTATTTAGACAACTCCCAAAGTCAGACTACATCAGGCTCTAATTGCAGAGTGTGATGTGTTGTTTGTACTTGGGTAAAGTAATGGAAGCCTCTGAGTTTTGGGATTTTTAGAGCTTATACGTGTTCAAATTTTTAAAAAGCATATTTGCAAAATAAAATCAGTTATGTGCTATATATTTATAAAAACATGATCTCACATAAAAGCATCCACCACCACCTAACCTTATAAGACAGTTTAGAGTTTCTGATAACATCAAGACAAAAAGTAGAAGTAACCAAAACAAATCCCTTGTGGTTTCAATGAAAAGTGAGATGTCTGGACTTGTTCACCTTTCTTTTTGGTTCTCTGTTGTGTCTCTTTTGTCCTTTCTTTTTAAATAGATAGTAACTTATTCACACACACACACATGTCCAGTTAAAGTGTAATATGTTGGCATTCCACAGCAGAGATTATCTACAATCCCAATCATTTCAGTCTGCAGAAAGTATGTGGGAACATTTCTGACATCATGTGACTCCAACAGCTACAGAGGCTGAAATACAAAGTTTCACCGCAGCAAAAGGCAAAAACTGATAGACAATTTCCAAACTTAAGATCGAGGAATTCTGCAGAACATCTTTTAAAAAATGAAAAATTCAGATTATTTTAACCCTTTATTAGGCAAGAGACCATAGTTGTGCATGCTTTACATTTTGATTTGCAGCCTAAACCTGACAAATTGTTTAAAAAGTAAATAAAGTCATGAGTTTATTTAAAAAGTACAAACATCTAAAAATGAACTGAATAACAAATTTAAAAGCTAAAAATGAAAAATGTAAGTTTAAAAAGAAGTTAAATAAAGAAACTGAAAGAAAAGCAAAAGAAGCTTCAACACTAAAGACTCATATTAGCTGCTTGCTTATCAATCCAGTTTGAACTAATCAATTTTCAAAACTGAAGTCATCCAAAGAGCCCCCTACAAAATGTACAAAATTAAAGTTTTTATCACTTTTCCAAAAAAACATGAACTATTGTCTCAAGGTCAGGGTTTTCAGAGAAATACAACATTTACATATCTCTTTAAAAAGCTTACAAACTTTGTGAAAGTAAAAAAAAGTTTAATCTGAATTTAACAAATTTAAGCAACTAATTTAATTTTGAACAATAATTAAGTTTTAGAAAATCACTCACTCAGCCATTTTTTTTTATTGTGAACAATTATGCGGAAAATAATTACAATAAAAAAAATGTATATCTACAGTCGGAGCATCAATCTTTTAATTAGTGACAGATTAGTTTAACCAGAAGTTAACCTGGATGTGTTGAACCTGCTGCACTACAGATTCCTGACACCAAACTAAAGACCTCTGCTCTATTCATTTATTTGATTGTAGTTACCGCCTGATGCGGCTTCCTCGTGGCTTTTTTGATTGGACACTGCAATCCAATGAAGCTCTGCTATTGGTTAATGATTGTGTCAATCGAGTTCTCCCGTTAGAATAGTGGGCGGAGTCATAGAGCTAGTTTGGGAAGAGTTTTCCCAAAGTTTGCTGCTACGTCAAGTTTGAAAAAATATCACCGGAAATATCCGCACCAGTCACCAAAATAAAATGACAATTTCGCATAATTTTCATTAAAATAAAAATATTATACATAACTAATAAAAATTATACAGTTTTAATGAAATCGTGATGTAATATTCAATACACAAAGCGCGACAATACATGCCAAAAGTATACATTTAGTCAATGTTCTGACCGGACGTAGCAGCAATATTCTCGCCGTAACCTCGGCTAACTTGACGTTAGCTAAAACTTTCTGCCCTCCCCCTTTTTCCTCTCAACTTGCACCGTCCTGCCACCATCCATTCGTTGTTGATGCTAGAACGGTGATGGAGAGGCCGTGGGAGCCGGTACCGGCACCGCTGAAGTTTTAAGGGCCCTCGCCTGGCTAACACACCGAGAGGGAAGAGCACCGAGTCATGGAAACCGTAGAGCAGCTCGTCTCCTTCCACCATATCCAGGTCCAGCTGAGCGGAGGCGCGCCTTGGGGGTTCACGCTGAAAGGAGGACTAGAGCACGGAGAGCCGCTCACCATCACTAAAGTGAGATACCCATGATGCTGAGTTCAGTTTTTGTTCAAAAAGTTTAACTTAAGTAGCTCAAACTGCAGAAAATGTGTCAACAAAGTCATTCTAGTTGCTTGATATTTGCACAATCTTTCTGGCTGACTCGAGATGTTCTGTAGGAATGTTGTTGCAACATTGTAGCTCCAGAAAAAACATTTAAAGTTTCAGGTTTGGGAAGATGTTTGAGCACTTTTATTCATGCATGGATTGCTACTGGGTCTTGTTGTTTTAATTATATAAAGACGTTTTGGGAAAAAAAAGACTTAAGCTGTAAAAAAAAAGTATTTGCTCCCCTTTCAGATTTCTTCTGTTTTTGCCTTTTGTCACACTTAAATGTTTCAGATCAGCAAAGAAATGGTCAGTTTTCAAATGGTGATTTCATTTATTAAATGGACAAACAAACTAGAGATGCACCGATCCAGCTTTTTCAGTCCCGATACAGATCCCAATATTTGGGCTTTGTGGACCGGTCGATACCAGATATCCACCGATACTAATGCAAACACCAAAACACTGTAATATCAGACATAATAAACCCAAACATAATATAACTTGGACCAGAAAACCCTCAAAATGGACTAAAATTTATAATTTGTGAGTTACAGTTTAAAGTAATGTAGTTTGTTACATTATTTCTACTCATAATTAGGATAAAGTGTAGTAAATAATATCAGATCCAGTATCGGCCAGTTTTACAGATCCAGCTAAAAGGCCTGGATCGGCACCAATCCGATCCAGTATCGTATCCTAATCCAAACAAACTTGGCTCTGTGTAAAAAAAAGTAATTGCCCCCCTTGTTAATTCATAAATTAATTGTGATTAACTGCATTATTAGGAAAGCTGAGTTCAGTTTCATTAGCCACAGTCAACCATGATTACTGCCAGACCTGTGGACTTAGGTCATCACTTCAGTAGAACCTGTATGGCAACATGAAGTAGGCTAAAAGATCTCAAAAAGCAACACATCATGACCTGTTCTAAAGAAGAATAAAACAACATCTAAAGCACTGCAGGCCTCATTTGGTTTAAGTGAAGATCAGAGGTCATGAATCAGCAATAAGAAAGAAACTGGACCAAAATGGTCTCCATGAGAGAGTTCCAAGACCAAAACCTCTCCTGACCAACAAAACGAAGGTCAGTCTCACATGTAAGGTAAAATATTCTGTGAACTGATGAGATGGAAGTGGAACTTTCTGGAAGGTGTGTTTCCTGTTATATCTGGAGCAAAACCAACACTGGATTTCAGAAAATCATAGACATAGTGGTGGTAGTGTGATGGTCTGCGGCTGATTTGCTGCTTCAGGACCTGGACCACTTTCTGTAACTGATGGAACCAGGAATTCTGCTGTCTACCAGAAAATCCTGAAGGATAATGTCCGACTGTTGACCTTTAACAGGCCGTTTATGTTGGAAAACCCTCCAATGTGACTGAATTTAAACAATTCTGTCAATAAGAGAGGGACAAAATTCCTCCACAGCAACATGAGACGCTCACTACTAGCTATCACAAACACTGGATTGTAGTTGTTCCCACAGGAAATCATCATTTAAAAACTACATTTTAAATTTCCCCACATTATGTATGATGCTGAAATTTGTTTGCTGATCTGGAACATGTAAACATGATGAATCGGCAAAAACAAAATCAATCTGGGGCAAATACTTTTTCACAACACTGTACTGCAAAAGTAGAAATGAGGGGTCATCCCCTGCCTCTTCCTTCTCTGCAGCAGAGAATAAAACATCATTGTCCAGAGCCTGGTTAAATCTATGGTGCAGGTTGAAGTTCATCAGCTGTCATGATCAGTTAATCTAATGCTACATTTGAGTTCTCAAACCTGGAGGTCAAAGGGTCCTCCCTCATTCCACTCCTCAGGGGTGCTAAAAGGAGTTCCTGTGGGGTTCCCAGACGAAAAGAGGCGTTGTTCGTGTCCCTGTTACTTCATTCAGTGCACACGGGGAAAAAACCGTGTTGACAGATGAGTGAAACCACTTCACAGACGGCAGAGACCGAGGCAGAAAGGATGCAAGGGAGGGGGGATGTGGAGCATCTGTGGGATGTGAGAATCTCTGAAATGAAAGATGGTGATTCAGTGATGGGACATTCTTAGAATAGCTCTCTGCTTACTTTTCACGTGGTTTTTGAATTTCTTTTGCAAACAACATTCACGACTATTTAGTGTTGTGCGTCTGAATTTATAGACATGCAAAATGGTGAAATGTAGGACTGCTAAATTCTGGAAAAAAATAGAATCACTATTATTTTGATTTAGTATTTAAGTCACGGTTATTTGCTCAATGAGTTTCGTTGTGTCTATTTCTCATTTTCAGCTGGAAACGCACAGTGTGGCTCGTCAAAATAAGAGCATCAAGCTGAAAAGATTCAAAATGTTTTTTTTAATTCAATAAATAAATAGCAAGCAAACACAAGCCCAGACAAACAGAGAGAGAAAATACACAAAAATGCTCCCATAATGAGCAGTACATTATTTAGAATTGCCATCATTTGTTATCAGAAGTTTGGCCTTATATAAGCAAGAAACGAAAGGTACAACCAGATTTTAAGGAATTTCCAGTTTGACTCTATCTTCATATTTGAGTCTTTCCATTTGAATAGCCAAGCAAATGTCCATCCGTCTTTTACATCTCTAGACCAAAAGATACTCGTATACATATTAGAAGGAATATTGTTTACTGAAGAAATAAAAATGGCAAGTCAAGATTCTGACTGAAAGTTCATCTCAGAGGCTTTAGAATATCAACCAAATATTTGTATTCAAAATCCAACAGAAGTTTTAAATGATTTGCAGGATTTTTTGGGTGCTTGAAAATACTTACATTTTAATGGAGTATTTTCAAGGTTTTGAAAGTGCTTGAGTTTTGAATAAAGTGCTTGAAAACACTTGAAAATGTAACTGAAATTGGTTGTAAAACAAAAACATTTCAGACAATGGAGTAAAGTCATTTTGAGCATATGTGTAGCCTGTAAGAGATAAGTTTTTCCTAGACTTTTCATTAAGTGTACTGACAATTGTTTATCATAATGCAAATTATAATTTAGGAAAAACAACAAACACATGAAAACTGACAACATAAAATGTAAGTTTTCATGGTGTTTTAGCTTTTTTTTTTTTTTTTTTTTTTACTGATTTTGGTTTTGGTATAAACTGTTTATACATGTATAAGTAATAATCAATGTAATGTGCAGGAAAATTTTGAAAATTTACCTTGAAAGTGCTTGAAATTGGAATTGGATTTTGGCAAAGGTGTAAGAACCCTGGATTAATTTTAGAAATATATACTTTGATCACAAATAATTTGCATTGAAAACACAGTTTTGATAGGTGAACTTTTCTACTAATGTACATTCAAAAGTATCCAGAATACACTTTGCAAAAAGATGCAGCAGGTGGCAGAGTTGAGCTGTTTCGTGGTGATTAAAACTTATGAGGCTAAAATGATTTATCACAATATAATCAATATAGACTAACATAAAAATAGCTGACTCCAACCAGTGGTCAAACATTTCAAGTTAAAGGGAAATAAAAACTTACCTAATGATGTCTAAATGTCTGAAAATAAAAGAGCCCTAATAGTCAACATAAAAATACCAAACATCAGGCATATTTAGAAAAAAAAAATTTTTTTTACATTAGTTTAAAACACATGTGGACACCAACTAATTAAAACAAATTTTCTACTTGATCGATCAGTTGTATGAAGAAAGCTTGATAAAACAGAGGAAAGGTGCTACTGAATCCTCGAAGTTGTTGTGCATAAAAATGCATCTTTTCAGGAGTGTTGATGCTTGGAAATAGAACTGTATGGAAAATATCACAGGATGCAGCAACATAATGATTGTGGGGTTATAATAAAAAATAACGGAGATGTATTTTTTTTTGACTCGTCATGTGATGCTGGTGTGTTTTGCTGTTGTTCAGACATAAGTGAGACGTGGAGTCATTTGAGAGCCATAACAAAAACATGCATGCTTGCATAGCAAAATATTTTAATAGTGATCATTTTTGTGTGGGTTATGTAAGTTTTTTTTGGGATAGTTTAAATTGAAATAAAGATTAGATTAACTGCTTGGCCCAAGTGCAAAGCCCAGAATAATTAAAAATTCCAGATGGGTATTGAGGGAGGATTTTTGTAAGAGATTTAGTGTTTGCTTTGTCTGCTCTGATCTCATCTTGTGTGATAAAGTTGAGGAGGGAGGCCGAAGTTTCCCGTTTTAGCCTCTTTTGGTGGTTTTGCGCTGCAGGCGTTGAGCCACTGGAAACAAGGAGCGTGCCTTTGAATTACTGCAAGTAATTATTAGTGTGTGTTCTGTTGTGGGGTGGCCTGTGCGTGTGTGTGAGAGAGCAGCTGAGTGCAGGAGGAGGACAAGCATCCTCCGCTGTCTCTCCTCCTCTGTGTCTTGTCCACTATGTTGAGAAGTTGCAGCAGCGACTGTGACGGTGGTGTAAATGTTGGCCGGCGTGCATCTAAATTCACCGCAGCAGGGAATGGAAAAGCCTGGCTCAGTCATCTGGAAACACACACAGTCACACACACAGTCACACACACAACCCCTGAGAAAATGTGACTGAAGGAGATAAACATCACGGCTGTATTGTGTCCACTGGATGGTTTAAACACACCGATACACTCAGGACGGGAGCTGGACAACAAGGGATCACCGTGTTTCTCAGGTGTTTATTGATAAAGAACACAAGAGAAAAGGTACAGTGATGTGTGTGTGTGTGTGTGTGTGTGTTTTATTGAGAGGCTGTAGAGTTTCCATCAGCGCCAACACAGAGGTTTACTGTGTTGGACCGCTGCTGAATACCATCATAATCCTTTCATTTCTAAAGGACGAGAGTGTGTGTTAAACAGAGATCAGTGTTACAGAGGGAAAGATGAGTAATGTTAGCCACAGGAAAGATAATTTATCTACTAAAACATGTGACAAAAAGTAATTTAATTACAATTATTTGTGGCGTTAAAGTTGATTTATCTTCATTGATTTGATTAATAATGTCTAATAAAGCCAGCTTGGCTAGTCGAAGACTTTGTAGACTCAGGTTGCTGGAATGATGTGTGTCTATTTGATTGACAGAATAGATATGGTGGTAATTCAACCAGAAAACAAAGACGATGCCCAACGCTTGAGGGCGTAATGGTAAATGAGCAGAGCCTATTTAAAGAGGCAGCTCCGTGGAGCCGTTCTGTCCTTGATGGATTTGCTCCGCTGACCTGCGCCACTAGCAGACATTCCCGGCTCATAAAAAGATCCAAATCAGTAGAAACGGTGTTATTTTGTAACCAGAGATGCACTGATTGCATCTTTCAGGCCGATTCTGGGTTACGGTTTTAGTAAGGCGGTGACCTGCCGGTTCTGATTTTGGCAGTTTCTGATTTCTTTCTAGAAATTACAATTTTCTAGTATAAAAAAATTATAGTTTTAAAGTTTTTTGTGGATTCGAAACTTGCTTACTATTTTAAAATGAGAGACGCATCATAAAATCAACCGGTGATCGGATCTGGCCGTGACAGATTAATCAGCCAATCTGAAATGTCATAATTAGTATCTTCTCCTTTACTTTGCCAAGCAGCCAACACAAAGCAGATATTGTTACAGGTCCTTTAACTCACATTGCTATGCGCTAATTCACACTAGTAATAAATATTCCATGTGGAAGTTTTACATCCAGAATCATGATTTTTCAAGTTGATTAGAAATAAATTAAACGTTTTCCTTTAATTATAGTTCTTTGAAATAAATCAGAAGTCTGTATCAAGCCCTTTAGCCAGAATTGAAGCATCTCTAGTCGCGATTAAACATTTAGAACACAAAACAGAACCAGGTAACCGTTCCCTCTTTCATTCTAAATGAAACAACCAGAGTGCCTGATGTGTTGGTCACTGGTCGGTCTGGACAACCTGAAAATCATCCAGTTTCAGGCACATGCTGAGTAAAGCCTGGGTCCCACAGAAAACAACAGCGCCGATATTCAAAATCACGGCGCCTGAGCCGTGATTTTGAATAGAAACCATTGTAGTCAATCAGAGTTGTTCCAGGAGGAGCGCCATGTCGTGTCCCAGATGCGCTGGTCCACGCTACGGCGCTAAAGATACACAACAGTTGAATTTTTGAGCCGAGGTGCAGCTGAGTCACCACATTGTGGAGTACTTTATGATGCAGAAATTACGACAATACGCTGAAGCGCTACTAGTACTGCAAACATAAACAACCGCCAGTACATGGACGAGGAGCGTTTCATTGTGGAGTATTTCTGAAGTCTATTCCAATAAATAGCTCACTTAGCAACTGTTGAAGAATTAAAAGATAGTCCCACAAAACAAGATGGTAGTTCTGACCACATACAGACCAAAAGAAGCACTTCATACTTCCGGATCTCAGTTCCCGCGAGGTTTTGTGACTGTCGCGCAATTTTACAAGCTGCGTTCGACGGCGCTCCGCTTCCGTCCTGAGAGATCAAAAGACTCACCAAAGATGCAGCGCTACTACCGCACTACTATCGTGGCATGGCGCTGACATCTCCTATGGAACCCAGGTCTAACTGGTGCATCATCAATCATGCTTTAATAAGTTAGCAGACATTTTATTTGAAGATTTATTCTAGTGATGCTTTCAAAGCAAGTGTTGCAAGACAAACTTTAAAACAAGTTTTGGGGGAGTAGCTAAACTGAGGTTTTGTAGTGTCTTTAGGAGGCGGTGGTATAGGCAGTGTCATTCATGACTAATAAACACAGAAGGCGTGGGAAGACGTTTATCCAGAAACACAACCCTGAGGAAGACAAAAGAAACAAAACCAGTTACCTTCAGGAGGTTTTCAGGATTTTACTCATTTGCTTGTTGTAATGAGGACTTTGCTGTTGTCTCTGCTCGTGAGATTCAACTTTTTATTCCTATTGAACAAATTCCCAGTCCACTCAAAGCACATGAATATATTTTTGACCTGGCGCAGAGTGGAGGTCAAAGAACCTCCAATTTTACAACCTAATCATTAGGAAAGCTGACACATCCCAAAACACATCATCCCGCAGATTTGGGTCATATTTAAGAATATATTGTCAAGTCTTTACGGACTTTTGTTTTGTCTTTTGGTTGTGGGGGAGGTAGTTGTGGACATAAGTAGGACTGAGGGTTGCCCTTCAGGATGTCCATGTTTTGAAGACCTTGCGAGGGCGTGCACGGCCCTTTGAGAGCGTGAGCGCTGCGGATGGGGGAGGGGCGGCTCCTGCAGCCCGAGACAGCAGAGGGATATAAGCCATTTGGTCAACATTCCACTGGGAGCATAACTAATTACTGCGGTGGAGTGTGTGTGTGAGTGTGTAGACGTCCAAATTCTCAGACTGGAGAACTTACTCCTCACAGCAGATGATCGGCGGTGTGATGATGACACGGCGAGTTTAGGGGTCTCATCAGGTTAGCCCTGTCTCATTTATTAATCAGCTTCTCACTCAGCCGTTTAGTAAATGAGTCACCACGCAGTGGTGTTCAGATGTGGTTCAGATCTGAGCAGCCAATGAGAATAGACCTGACTCAAACTACCAAGAGGTGCAGTTGGCCATAAAATTGATCAACAGTTGGAATGAATGTGTCTAACATCAAGTCACATGTTATGTTATGAAAAATTAACACGTATTTAAAGCGTAAACAAAATCTAGACAGTGTGGGAAAGAACGTCACATGTTGACAACATCAGTTATGTCCAGGTGTGCACATAACTGGTACGCCAGTGCGCATGCGCGCCCCAGATATCGTACCTGATCCCTCTGGCCGAATGCACCTTTGCGGAGCGGTGCTGTTATGCAGAACTATTTGGGGAATCTTTGTTGCGACACCTAAGTGTACGTTGCTGATTAGCTTCCCCGATAGAACTGATGGGTTCATATTGTTGTGCTTTCTGACATTGTTTTAAATAAAGACCCGTTCTGTTTCAGCCAGCGACTGAGTGTTGTTTAATAGCGACTCCCGGCTTCAAGCATCACAGGTGCTTTCACGGTCCCGATTGCGCAGCCTCGCAATCATCAGACACTGACAAACTTCACATCCAGTTGTGGTGCTATGAAGGAGCGCTGATATAGCCCCCCCCCAACTCCAACTCACAGCGAGATGGTGTGTACCAAACATCAGCGCCAGGTGTGTGCTCCCCTGATTATGCCAACTAATCATTACAGTTCTTGTTTTTTTGCACTGTCAATCATGACTACGTCATACTAGGGCTGGGCGATATGGCAAAAATAGAACATCACGATTTTTAAATTGTATTATCACGATCTCGATTTTATCATGATTTTTTAAAAATTATCAGCATAACTAAAATTACATATTAAAAAAGATAAACATTGAATAAATAAACATATTTATTAAAATTAAGAACAATCACCAGTGCAACATGTAAACATTTACATGTTAGGCTTATATTTACACATTAAAACCTTTTAAAATATGAAATAACTGATTTTAATTGTGATTACTATATAAACTCACCACTCACAAGATGTAACCTGTGGCCAAAGCATGGCTGTGTGTCCAGCCCTTCAGATCCAGAGCCTTCACCATGTTAGAGTCATAGAGGTCATGTTTTCTTCTTCTGGTTCCACATCTCTAGAACCTCTCTCAGTCCTGCTGCGATCATGTGCTCTCCTGTGTGGTCCTCCGGAAAGGTTGTTTGCAGTGTTGCACTTTGCAGCTCCCAGTTGTTGACGAAATGAATGGTTACACTCAAATACGACTCAGATGTACTGGACCAGAGATCGACGCTTGTGGAAGCAAAGAACTCCACATTCTTAATATTTAATGCAACTTTCTCTGCATTCAGCGGACATGCGCGGAGTCGCGGTGTTCGGAAAAAAACTTGCAGCTGGGCAACTCGTAGCGCGGATCCAATGCTTTTACGCTCAGGACACAAGTGTTTAACCAAGTGGAACATTACCGCATCAGACAGTCACGCTGTTCCATCGTTGCTGTCTCTGCCGTAGGGAGTGAGTTTTGCGACGCCTCTGTTAGCGTTTACTGCTTGGAAGCACTGGCTTTTAGCTTTAGCTGCTCTTGAGGTGTTGCCATCACTTGCCTTGACGCTCTCCTTGCAAATTATTTTAATTTGCTCTTTGTCGTCTGGTGAAAAGCCAAAGCAGTTCCATATAATGGAGGACGAGTTTCTCTTCGGATCCAAATCCTCATGTTCGCTCTCGGCCGCCGCCATGTTTGTTGTTAGGTTGTACACACGTGAAGGGGGGCGGGCTAATATCACCATTAATCACTCTGATTGGTTTAACGTCAAACAAAGGTGTGATAACGTCCTTCGCTTCTCCGCTGCGTATTACATTTCACAGCTGTTTCGTGAGGCTTTCACGACAACCATTACTTTGATCAGTGGACTCAGTTTGCAGCAGCTCTGTTAACCCCTCATCTGATTTTAGTTTATGTTTTATCTGCTGTAAAGCACATTGTGTTGCTCTGCAGGAAATGTGCTCTATGAATAAAGTTTGATTTGATCTTCCACCAAGAATGAAAATTAAATTTCAAATGTGGGGGGTGGGGGGTGGGGGGCACAACTTGAATACAGAGGTGGAGAAGAGGGTCTGAACTGTTTAAAAAGAGCCATAATATCAACCCTACACCTAAAAACAACAGCCAGTATCCATTTAATATAGAGCAACATTATTTTAGACAGTAAAAACTACAGGACTCTAAACTGACTTTAAAAACGAGCAGAGGACACGTCCCCCCTGCACCCCCCAAACTACGTCCATGTTTTCCATCAGGCACTGCTGACTGGACCGGTTCATAACACCGCCAGTCCAGCGGTGTACTAGGCCTACTGGTAACCAGTGGTCAGCGCTGTGCTGGGCAAGCGGTGGAAGCTGTGAGCCGGCCGGTCGCGCACCGGACCAGCTGATATTTAAGGCTGAAATACACCAGCGGTCAGCGTTGCGCCGTTACTTTGAATATAAACCGTTGTAGTCCATCAGATCACTCAGTGTAGGCTACTAGTGATCAGCACGGCGCTCCACAAGCGGTGGAAGCTGTGAGCCGGCTGGTCGCGCACCGAACCGGCTGACAGCTACGTGTAATCAGTGATCAGAGCTGTGCTGGGCTGACGGTGGTCATCGGTTCCGGTCGAGTAGCTCGTGAAATGAGCAGGTCGTTTTAATTTGCACTTCCTGTTGCAGCGGGTTCAGATAAATACCGCTCTACAAGGTGATGCCGGTTTCATAACACCGCTATGGCCATCAGCTGTTTGTTTTGTCTCGGCGTCATGCGTAGGTCACATGATCACTTCCTGAAAGTGAGGGGCTCTGAGCCTCACAGAGCTGCTCAGTGACACACAAACACCGCGAGGAGACCAGCTCAGCACACACACATCACTGCAACGGCAGACTGCAGGCAGAAACGGTCAAGGGATTAAAAATGCGATTAACGCAATTAAAAAAAATAACGCGTTAATTAGGGCTGTAATTAATTAATCGTAATTAACGCGCTAATCTGACACCTCTAGGTATGATTACTCATCTTCCTCTGAGATGAGTCAGGTGATGGTCGTGTCATTGGCAAGTTTAGTGATTGTGTTTGATAAGTGTGGTGGTGTGTAGTTGTGGGCATACAGAGAGTAGAGTAGAGGGCTCAACACAGCCCTGTGAGTGATGGAGGGGGAGGTGTAGTAGCTGTTTCCTAAGTGTCAGGTCTTCTGTTTGAGTTGGCTCTTTGTCTATGGACTTTGATTTATTGAAATTAGTTTGACCGTGAAGTTTTATCACTAGCATCCTAATGATGATCAACACAACATCAATCCAGCATTTCTAGTAAAAACTCTTTGGTCTATATACAAACCACTGAGTACAGGTGAGTATCATTCAATGACTTTCCAGTGACGATAATATCGTCAGTAGGATTCTTGTTCCAAGCAGCCATTTTTTTCTTAAATATATTTTCTACTTTCCTATACATGTGTCCACCACAGCCCAAACTTGCCAATGATAAAAATGTTCACATTGATAAATGTAATATTGATTCATTTCACAATTGCTGCTTACGCTTGACCCTTTTCAGTATTGGATCAGTTTCCGTGGACAAAAAAAATGGTGCAAATGAAAAAAAAAAAAAAACCTGCATGTTTACTTCAGAGCTTTTATCTGCAGTCAATAAACTCAGGCAACAGTAATTTGTTTTTAGCCTTGGCAGTAATTTCATGTCATTATTGAATTTACAGCATTACGACAGACAAAACCATCTTCTTTTCCAAGACTCCCTCCCTCTAACAAACAGTAAAATAAATCCCTACAGGGGTGGATCATATTGTTTAATATCACATAAATACTTTTAAGTCAGCATGAACATTTCTTACAACTGTGTTTATTTGTGGAAATAACAGAGCGTGACTCCTGTGCATGTTTGCTGGCATAATAGCATGTTTTAGAGTATAATCTGTCATTTCAAACACCACCAGTTGTCAGTTCTGTGTGTTTTGTGACATTTTTATGTGTGTTTTGTGTCTGTATTCTGATGTGGCTTTGATGAGCGAAGGAGTGAGTTCTTTTTTTATTGTCGTGTTTGACAGAGCCGGTCTTGTAAAACTGTCAGCGTACTTTCATATGTGGTTTCGTGATTTACTGTGAGCTCCCTTCTGATTCATGTTGAGGACATATTTCTGTTTCTGGCTGCACTGTGATCCTTAACCATAAGGAACTGTTCCCATGGGACGCTATGGCATCCAGACACATGTGGATCCATCGTTGCTTTATTATAGTGGTTGGTTGAAACCTTTGTCTGTCTCGGTGTACATTTTTTAAGTGTGTGGTTTTAGTAAAATACTTTCAACATTTTTATATTTAATTACTCAATTTGGCTTAAGTGATTACCCTGGACTGGATTTTGTTACCCTAACAGAGCTCTTAAAGGCATGTTTGTTATGTAAATTAATGTTGAATAAGAGACTCATTTTTTGGGTTTGGGTGATATCCGTTGGGCCGTCTTTAAATTTTACCAAGGCATTTATATTGTCTAGAACAGGGTACTCAATTACAAACCTGAAAGGGCCACATATAAGTCCATGGAGGAGTCCTTGGGTAGGGGGTGCACACGCAATTGGTCTTTCTTATTACTGACTTCTGACCTTAACTTTAACCACTTGAGGCCTGCAGCGCTTTAGTTGTTATTCTGGGTTCTAACTTTTTAGAACAGGGCAGGATGTGTTAGTTTTTTAGATCTTTTAGCCTACTATCATGTTGTTCTATTGAAGTGGTTTCTTAACTCTACAGGTCTGACAGTAATCAGACCTGGGTGTAGCAAGTGAAACTAAACTCAGCTTTCCAAATTGTTCCAAATGTTCTCTCTGGCCTGGGAACACCTTGGGAATCCCCAGGAGGAGTTGAGGAATGTCGCTAGGGAGAGGGATATGTGGATTTCCCTCCTGGATCTATTAACTAGTGACTTCACCATGGATTGAATGTATATACAGTATATGCACACAATTTTTTTGTCAAGGTACTCAAGGAAGAACCTGGCGCTGGTGTCTGGTACGCATCACGTCTCCGTGAGTTCGGGAGGGGGGACGATAAGCTGGTTCTGCACCCATGTCACCAGTGCTGAGCATGTGTGTCAGAGGTGCTGCGAGGGTGTGTGTGTCATCTGTGCTGTGTGTGTGTGTGTCGGACGTGCTGTTATTGTATGTGTCATCGTTGCTGCATGCGCGTGTTACCGGTGCTGCGCATGTTGGAGGTCCTACGCATGTGTGCTACTAGCTTCAAAGGCCATGTGAGCACTCATTCGCTGCGCCTCAACAGGATGTGAAGCATGTCAAATCGTGTGCGCCATCGGGACTGCAAAAGCACCGGTCCGCAAAGGCGTGTTCGAGCAGTACGTTCTGGTAATCAGGCATGATATCTGGTGCACATGTGTACTGGCGCACCAGTTATGTGCACCCCTATATATATATATATATATATATATATATATATATATATATATATATATATATATAGATGGATATACTCATCCTAAACAAATTACAAACATTGCCAGACATTGAAGATGTGTTCAATTGTGCCTTTGTTGACCAATTCTGCTGCAGACAAGGGAGTTCTGTTGCACATTGTAAACTAATTTGGCTTGTTTGTGGTCCATTTGGTACAGAGTGTGATTTATTTTAGTTTTCCTTGCAGTCAGCCTACCATCAATCAGCTCATCTCCCAGCCTGTCCCACTGCTGAAACCAGCAGCAGGAGGTGACTTTAGTCAAACTGTAAACTCTTAACGAACTCAGAAAAAGACTTGTATTTGGACACAAGTCCACACATTTCCTGTTTAATTTTTTTCCCCTGGTAGTTAGATCCAGTACCCGGGACTTCTTTTCCTCATCTTCCTTAATACCAGATGTGTCGTACTGTAGTTGCTGCCTGAATGGTCTACTTGATGCTTAAGCTCATTGATCTGACATTGGATTTTCCTTTGAAGTGTGGAAATTCCTAACTCCTCATCAAGTCGGCAGGATCCACTGGTTTAACACGGGATAAAGACTCGTTTAAATGACTCAGCCTTTGTCTCCAGTTAATTCATCTACTGTGGAAACTAAGTAGCTGCAGGATTTCGTAGCATCCTTTTGTAGAGCTTAAGATCAAACTGAAATCATGTCGCTACAAAGAGAGGTTCAGATGAATCTGCTAATGTTTTTCTATCGGAAATCTCTCTTTTTGCAAACATGCAGAGTTTAATTTGCATTGATCAGAAGTTTTTACTTGTCTTGCTGTTGACAGTAAAAGAAACTCTGAGGTTTTTTAGAAGAATGTTTTTGGCATTTAGTGGAGGGTACACAGCCAGCTGTCTTGGTCTGGTAAACAAGTGTGTGTGTGTGTTTGTGTGTTTTTCTTCTGCATTCCAGTAAAAGGTAGCCTCCAGTAGCAAATCTGCTCAGCAGGAGATAGATGAGGGTGTCTTCAGATAGAGATTCTATTGTCCTTACTGTGAGTGTGTGTGTTTCATTGTCCACTGCCCTGCTTTTCTATCTACCTAACTAAAAACACATGTCCTGCAGCAGCATAGTTCACCACACTGATGATGGTTTGAGGAAGAATGTTTCCACCAATTTATGCAGAGTTTAGCATCCGAAACCAGAACAATTCATGTCCAGATGGGTTATCGTTTCATTTCAGGTCACTTTGAATCAAAAATATTTTTGATAGATTCTTTATTTTTGTAATAAAGTTTGCAAGCTAAAATAGATCAATCGTCATTATTGCCCTGTAACAAAAAACAAAACATGGACAATAATGTTTTAATGCGTTAATAATGTTTTTGTTAGCAAAATATCTCATGAACTAGTGAACTTTTATGAAACTGTCAGGAAGTCTTCATTAGATGTACAGCTGATTAACTGTTGGAGATTCAAGATGGCCGCCACAGCTAATCAACATTAGCAAACACCAAAATCTTCTCATTTTTAGCTCAATATCTTAAAGGGGTGGTTTTGTCAGAATCCATTTTTTTCAGGTTTTCATAGTTTCTAATAGGTCCCCCTGAGCCTGTCATGTAGGCCAAACATGAAAACTCTCCGTTTCCTGGTTATTTAAAAAAAACAGAATTTCTAGAAACCGAAACTTAAAAATGCGAACGTGCATTTGTGCCCGGTTTGTCGTCACAACGTGTATTCGCTGAGATGGTAACGCCTTTCGGTCTGCCCAAATATCTATGTGCCCAACTGCTAGCTTTTTTTTTTTTTTTTCTTTTTTCATAAATCAACATTGTGGCACGCAGACGGGCTTGTGTTATTTGCGGAGATCAAACCTCACAAAACAGAACTGACACTTAATGTTTATATATATAAAAACAAATCACATAGCTATACCTGGTGTGTGGCGTAGCAGCATTGTAACGCTGTCTGCAAATCTGGAGGTTCTAAGTTCGAACCCCGGAGCTGTCTTTATTTATTTATTTATTTTTTCTGCATGTAAGTTAATAAATTCTATAGGTGCAGCTATTGGCTAACTTTGTAATATGTTTTGACTAATCTTGGCGAAATTAGAACTTATTCTGAGTTATTTTGGTTAAGACACACAAAGTACTCAGAGCAGTGTGTGTGTGTGCGTGAGGTGAGCATAGCGGCCGGCATCTGAGTGGCAACCGGCGGAGTTTCAGTTTCGCTTCTCGTTGGTGGAAAACACAGCTGACTTTTGGCCGAAGGAGTTTTGCAGGACGTGGAAAGACTCAGCCCGCGTGTTGAGCATCGGTATACAAGACGGACTCGGAGTTCGGTGTGGACAACACCCCGCATGCAGGGAGTGAACGACTCTTTGCTCGAGGCTGGCTGAGCTTTTTTCAGGAGAAAATCTAAATTCAATTGTATTATCTTTCTAATTTGTCCTTTGATTGTAACTTTATCCACATAAAGCCTAGCTGTCATGTTTACCCTCACATTTGGTATCCTATACCTACAGCCAATCAGAAGCGAGTGCTGTGCATATCATGAATACTAATGAGAATCCTGCTGTTTCAAATTCAGGTGTCAGATGGGAAACTTCTAAAGTTTATATTATAAGCATCAAAGCTTCTTTCTTTATAAAAATTACACATAGTATTGAATTACACTAGAGAACAGTGCAAAACTATAAAATAACCCAGAAAACCACACCTTTAAACTTGGTGAGTTCTATTTGTCCTCGGAAGTCGGAAATCAACTGGAACGCCCTTTGAAGTCGGACTTTCCACTCGGTCTGAGAACTTTTTAAGCCCCGAATTTGGGAAAAACGATGGCGGCTCTTCATACGAATAGTTAAATCTCGTAAAACATGTTTATTTTGCAAGATCTGCTTGTTAGGATGTGTCTAAGTTCAGAATTACGTGTAATGCTTTGTATCTTCAGACTCTAAATGAATTCAGAATGTTTGCATGAGCAAATTAATTAAAGTCTCAAACAATGTTTTGAATGTGTGCTGCTAACAAAGGCAACAATGGTAATGTGTTTGTGTGTGAACCAAACACAAGAAGAAACACAACAGTAAATAATTTTTTACTTTGGTATCCCGACTTTTCCGACTTTGCAAACTGGAACGCTTGTAACGCGGGTGTGACGTCATTCCCAGTTCAGAGTTCCAACCTCCAAGGTAAATAGAACGCAGCAGATTTGACAGACTTTGATAAAACTCAGAAAATGATCACTAGATGACGTACTTTTACAACTGATTATCTTGACTGAGTATGACGTCTACAAAAATGAAAATTCCAGCAACAAATAAAGGAAAAACCAATTCTGGGTACTAATATGATGTCGTCCAAGCAAACGTGTCTCTTAAAAAATTTCAGATTTTAATTAATGTTATAAAAGGAAGAAAAATCTTCACTTTAAGAGACTTCAGCTACACATTTTGTGCAGTGTTTGACAGGTGATATAGTTCAGATGATCAGTTTGGTTTCAGATGGAGTTATACGTTATTACCATGAAAAGGAGAGGACGTGTGCTTTTAGCTGATTTGGTTGATTAAATCACCATCTAGTCACACAGCTTCTTGCTCTTTTGTGAACAAAGCAAAGAATGAACAATGAAAATGAAGAAAACAACCACAAAAGGTCTGATTTAGTGGGGAAATTCCACAATAAGGAAGAGCATTCATCTAGATCTAAAAAGGATCAGATAAAGAAATGCATTTGGTAAAGGTAATTAGTGATGCAGAGTTTTTATGTAATGTTTTTGAGATAAATTGAAGCATGCAGTTTAGGTAAAGTTGCAGGCCTTCGTGTGCGTGTGTGTGTGTGTGTGTGTGTGTGTGTGTGTGTGTGTGTGTGTGTGTGTGTGTGTGTGTGTGTGTGTGTGAGAGTTGGGAGGGGTTGGAATGCATCTATCTCTGATCTGCGGAGCCTTCAGCTTTTTCTTTTAGGCTATGTCTGGAGGCTTAAACACACACACATTCTGTCTCTGTGAGGAACTACCCCCTACCCTAGCCTTTATCCTGACTCTCACACAGACACAAAACCTACACATGAAACCAACCTGACTCCTAAACACAACTCTTCAGCCTTAGGTATCTAAAAGGAAGGACCAACACCCAAATGTCATTAATATTTGACTGTATTTGTCTGGGAAGTAGCCTTAAATAACAAAAACATGGTTATCTTTGCAATGTGTTGATTTCTTTCAGTGAACATGTCAAGATATAAAGGGTAGTGTGTGTGTGTGTGTCCTGAAATGAAAACACTCCATCTGTGGTGGCATTATCACTCACTAGGTTGAGTTTTGACCTTTATGTTAACATACAGTATACTGATCTACTTTTGACAAAATACAAACCCCACCCCCTGTCCTTTAGCCATAGAATACTACAATCATTTTAGAAGTGAGCAAGTACTTTAAATGACAGTAATGATGGAGCAGTAGTTACAAATGTTATATTCGTTATTTGTAAAAATCTCTTTGTGGTAAAACTTCTGTGCTGTTTAAAAATAGTTCATTTAAAAAAATAGTTTAGAAAATGTCAATTTAAAAGTAGTTTTATTGGCTTCTTCCTCTTTCTGTGTTTTAATGTCAGTATTGTGACATTATCACCACCTACTGGCTCAGTCTAGGTATGTCTGTTTCCTCATCTTTTAAAATGGAAGTAAAAGTAAGTAGGAAAGAATAAGCCAAGAGAATATTTTTCTCATTTTTATTGAGTTTTTGTTTGAGCTGATCTATTCTGCGAAAAAATGATGATCACAAATATTTTTTTCAGTATTGAAATGGACCAGCTTTATAAACCACAGTAACTTTTAGGTGGGAAACACAGAATTTATTTTTCTTCTTCAGACTAAAACCACACCACACAGTAGGGCTGGGCGATTTATCGAAAATAATCGAATATTGAATTTTATAACTCTAATCGATGACATTTGCCCATAATCGTATGTTTGATATTTTAAAAAATGAAAAGAAGCGAGTAGGTTCGGGATGACCGTGTCCCTTTAAGAAACTGTGACATGACTCAACTAGTCCGTGTCGCATGCTAGTCACGTGACTCCTCCTCCTATACTCTGCGTTTGCAGGAAATTTTAGTCTATGGAGCTATTATGCTGCTACAGTTTTTGAGCATACAGGTAGTTATCGTCCATTAATCGTTATCGAGGTTAACTCCTCAATAAACTGTGATGTTGATTTGAGATCATATCGCCCAGCCTTACCACAAAGTATCCAAAGTTCAGATTTTAAGAAGACTGCAATGACCAGTTTACCTCAGTAGGTGGCAGAGTTTAAGCTGTTTTGTTAATAAAACAGAGAAAAGCTGCAACAAAGGCTTGGATATCTAAGCATTGAGTGAGTACGGCCAAACATTTATATTTTTTATTTAATGAGCATTGATGCTTGGAAATAGCATTGATTAGGTGATTGCTAATTATTGTACAATCCATTGGGGTTTTTTTTTGGACAAAATAGGACATTTAGCTTGACTTAATGTCATTTCACCATATTTACTAGGCCAGATGTGTCCACGATATTTGCCGGTTGTTGCCTCTTTTATCATTTTTTGATGTTCTTTCCTCCACTTGCTGTTCTATTCAGCACTTACAAATAAACATCAGAAACTCTTTATTCTTTATGCCAGATTAGGCAACGTGTTTACAAGCATAAATTGTGTATGTTTTTTGTGCATTTTTGTTTATACTTTTAGTTTATTGTAATGTAATCACACTCTCACACACAGTCAATGGTCCAATCAGAAACCACTTTAGTGGCTAACCTGTTGTGGAAACTAAAGTTTGGCTCTAAAATGACATAAACGCTTGGTGAAAAAAGTCCTGTCATGTTGCCATCTCTCCCTTCATGCTGTCTGTTCTCCGTGACGTCTGATGGAAACATCTTTAAATCAGTACTGATGTGCGTTTTGGGAAAACTTTGTAGAAGCGTGTGAGTCAGAGCTTCCTCGGTTTAATGTGTTGTTAGAAACAGGACCAGGAGAATATCTGTGAGAAAACAAAACGAGTAGGAGCTCCTAGGTGTGGTTTAGGTTTAGTTTTTTTTTAAGCAACATTCTGTGCATGTTGGACCAAGCTACATGTTTAAAATTGCAATTAAAGTCATGGTACATCACTCACAGCAAAGCATACCAAACCATTTAAAGTAGTGTGCAGATCTGCTGAATGTGGTGATGGAAGAAGGAAGAATAAAACAGTGTTTGAGATAAATTACTGTGAGAGTGGAATCTAAGACAAATTGTGACACATTCACATTGTCACCCAAATGTTGCAGTTAGAAGTTTTGACACGTATCACTTCATTGTGATTCCAGCTAAAACGTTGTATCACTGTTTTGTATCTCTGACTAGTCGCCAATACTCAAAGTCTAGTGAGATACTGACTTCTGGAAGAAAAAGTCCTGGAAATTGTTGATATAGCTGGCTTTTTTTTTTTACAGCCTTGGAACATACATTTTTCACATCTGGGTTTGCTTTCTACCGTAATTTCCGGACTATAAGCCGCTACTTTTTTCCCTTGCTTTGGACCCTGCGCCTTAAACAACGGTGCGGCTTATCTGTGGCTCAGCTAACGGCTACCAAGGGGGCGCTATCAAAGCACCAGCGCACAACAAAGTATGTTTTGAAAAACTGGACTGCTGCGTGATGATGATGGAGAGTAAGAGATGACTGTTTGGGAACTGCTGTATCAAAATAAGCAGCCTACCTTGTTATGTCTTCCTCCTCCTGCGTGCTAAAACCATCAAAATCCTCTTTGTCAGTGTCAGAAACGAACAGGCCCAGAATCGCCTCATCAGCCAGTCTCTCTCCTTTGTTGTCGCTCTGAAAACCAATAAAATCCTCTTCCTCTTTGTCAGTGTCTGAATCAAACAGCCTCCGAACGGCTCAATCAGCTATTGCGCAATCCACTTCTATGGCCGTGTGTCGCATTTGCGCATGCGCACGTAATTTACGTGACCGCGATTCATAAAGCTTTTGCGTGTTTTACGTACGTGCGTTTACCTCGCAGTCACGTTCATTACGTGCGCATGCACAAACGCGACGCGTGGCCATATTAGAGGATTACGCAATAGCTTATGGAGCCCTCGTTCGGAGGCTGTTTTACTCCGAAACTGATGAAGAGGAAGAGGATTTTATTGGTTTTTAGAGGGACAACAAAGGAGAGAGACTGGCTGAGGAGGCGATTCTGGACCTGTTCATTTCTGACACTGACGATGAGGATTTTGGTGGTTTTAGTACGCAGGAGGAGGAAGACGATGACACGGTAGGCTGCTTATTTTTGATACAATAGTTCCCAAACAGTCATCTCTGTCCCAACAATCCCCTCTGTGGTAGCAGGAACTCATATATAGAGTAATTAAACATTAAGGAACAGTGAGGCCAGCTAGTGCTGCTGGAACCGGTTGGGCCGCTTCGGCTTTCTCTCAGTTCAAGCAGCAATCAGTAGCTGCCCAAGGTGGTAAAACATTTACATACGAACAGTAGGCTGTGTCCTCAGAGCAGACAACAACCGTATTCACATACAAACAGACAAAGGTATGTGGGTGTGAGAGTAGCCTCTAAGTGGCCTCCCACACACACATACATATGGTAACTAAACATTAAAACACCCGCGGCTTATAGTTAGGTGCGGCTTATGTGTGGACAAATCTGCAATTTCCCCCAAATTTAGCTGCTGCGGCTTATATTCAGGTGCGCCTTATAGCCCGGAAATTACGGTACATGTATTCTTCTTTTTTGGCTTTTGTTGGCACATCACTTGATTTCTTGAAACCCAAGCACTCTTTTTCAGGAGTGTGTAAGGAATCACCAGAAGTACAGTATAAAACTTGTAAAAGAACTTCCTAACTATCTAATCTTGGTCAAAAGTTAATAAACCGTATTTCAATTCTAAATTACGGTTTGCTGTGCAATTGCATTGGTTTAGATGTCATAATTTTGCTCGTTGTGACGTAAAAGAAATCTGGACTTGGACACCTGACAGTCATTGAGTTGACAGTGAGCTCCTCTGTACCAAAGTATTTCTCACTGTTCTGTGACTAGTGTTAGTGTTAACACCTGTTGATTGGGAGGGGGGTGGAGTTTTGTGAGCTGGTTTGATGTTGTCAGCCTCAAATCAGGCGAAGAAGTTGTTTGTCTCATTCAGCAGAGAGATGGACGTATTGCAGGTCTGTGGTGAGGGCTTGTAGTCTGAATCCCTTGCCACAGTTTCCTGGTGTCCCTTCTGTTGTTGGAGTGAATTGCAGTACTGCCTCACGGCCTCTCCGATGCCTCGTGACTAATTAGCCCTCGCTGTCCTATCCTTGTGGCGTCTCCACTGTGGGCAGTGTGCAGGAACAGGGGTCAGCGATGTAGCAGACCTCTGGAGCAGACTGTAGCTTCCTGGTCATCACAGGTCTTAAGTCTGTAAAAATATTTCTGCAGATGTCGAGCTGGAGCTCATGGTTGTAGATTTGTTTTATGAAAGACGAACAAAAAACCACTTGGACGCACAAGACAAAAACAGGAAAACACTGTTCTGTTTGGACAGAAGGGAGCCGCTGCGTCCGTTCACTACGACATTTTTTGGCGGGATTGTGTCAGACTGATAAAGTCACACAGAAATTTACTACTTCAAGTTGTTACTAGTAAATGAGGTTCTACAACCTGTTGAATTAATTGGTATAAAAAAATGTCACAGTCCATTTTTGATCTTTAACTTAGTTAATGTTAAATTATTGATGACATTGTGCCATTTGCCATCTGTCATTGTTGATCTAAGGTTGTATTTACTTTATAACCTGGAAACAAGAACTATGAGACTCATTTTTTTGTATCCTGATCAGAGGTCACGCTAGACTTTTTAGTTTTCCGTCATTTGACTGACAGGGTTAAAAAAATCCGGTCATAATCTATTTTTGTCCGTCACTTATTAATTTTAAAAATTATAATAATTACATTTTCAGTAGCATTATTACTCTAACACTGGGCCCATTTAGCACATAAACCCATAGGATTAGACTCTAAATTAGTCGATCAGTCAGTCATCAGATAGACATTTATAAAAACTCCGTTTGGAGTCGAGCGCAGCGAGGTGCAGCTCTGTGCGCTCCGCGGGACTCTGATTACCGTATAATATAAACGTTCATTATGAGATCATGAGAGAGGGATGAGGGGTTCACATATTTTTCATTGAGATACTCGGGGGAAAACCTGGCGCTGATGTTTAATTCGGACCTCCTCGCGTTTTGAGTCCAGTTCTATGTGCGCTCAGTTCGTGGAGCAAATTTTGCGTGTCAACAAGCCTCCACAGCCTATAACGCGACTCTGAGAGCCCATTACAACAGAAAGTGTAATTAATCCATATCTGATCGCGCACTGAGCACCGGATTGCAACGCGGCGTTTGAGCGGATCAGGTCTGACACCTGATGGTGGACCAGTGTTCTTCTGCTGCAGAGCGCAGGACGTCTGGATCACAGGTCTGCGCTCAGCAGCACAGAACCTCAGTCTGGGCTGCAGGTATTGGTGGAGATGCAGCACTAGTTCTGCATCCTTAGTTCAAATTATTAGTGGGGACAATTCAGTGATTGCCTATGACGGTCTGATGGCGTGCGCGCAAACCTGTCAGAATGACCGGCGCCCTTCATATCTTTCCGTCAGAGTAAAAAAAAAACGGTTAAATACCGGAAAATTCCGGTTAACGCGACCCCTGATCCTGATCCATAAAAACCTTAGAAGTAGACAACTCTCGATGAGTAAAAGGATTTACCAAAGTGTCTGTGAAATTTCAAGCGTTAGAAGCTTTTTTCCCCCATTTTTCTTTTGGTACAGGACTAACAAACAGCCATTAGAAGAAAGTAAATCTCCCTTGGAATAAAAATGTTATTTTATAAGAAAAGCAAAGAATGTTTTAGGTGTTCATGAGTAGTGAAGCAAATACGGAAAGAATGGGGTTTATGCACGGTCACTTCCTGGTTGCGATAGAGGCTGCCGCTCCCTTCCGGTTCAACGCTGTTCCCACACAAACTGGACAAAATTGATTTTTTTACCCGTTTTCTTCAAGACCTGCCGCGCATCACGGTAAACGATGTCCACCGAATTTTTGAAAAACACACAGAGACGTCTGCGAGCAAGCGGGTGAAGGACTTTAAGCTGTATATAACCAGCTTTATTCATGAAATTGAAGGTAAGCTAACAGCGTTAGCTCGTAGCTTCCATCATCAAAAAACAGTGAGACAGATCTATATAGCCGTGATCGTGGGCTCCAACTGCTTCCCAACTTTCAACTTTCTCTGGTCTAGCTGTACGTTATCAAACACCAAGTCGTCATTCACCAAAAGAATAGTTGTTCCAGTGAAATAACACACGAACGGCGCCGCGCCTCCTCCTTTAGCCTCGTCCACTCGGCTCTTTGACTACTGTGCTGCAAAGTGTGGACTGCAGACACGGTGTGGTTAGAAATGATCACGTTTTCTCTTCTTAAGTTCACAATCCTTCCTTTTTGTAGTTATTTATTCAGTGGAAATGTGTGGAAACGGACTGATGAATTCTATTCAGCTGATGCGGTACACAACGGAGCACAGCAGTGTTCAGCTGTCAAGGCTTCCCGTCCGCTGATACTTATATGATGGCTTCATTTCTTAGTGCTATAATATATATATCATTCTGTACTATACTATACTATTACTCGTTTTGATTATAAACAATATCTTTAGCTGGAAATGCACTCTAACTCTGGAAATCTTCACGTTTCAAATGGAACCGGAAATGGTCCCGCGAGGTAATTTTAAACCGGAAGTTCTACTAAGTACTCTGTGCATAAAGCCTATTCTTTAGCGTCTTTAAAGAAATCTCTTGCCATTTATTTTCCTTTAGTGATTAGTGTTGATTAGTCAGTCCCAAGTGACACGGGAACAGATGGTAACTTATCAAGACGATAAGCAGAATTCCTCCTTCAGCTAAGTTCTTCTTTTAGCTCTACCAGTCAGTATACAAATATTCTGCTGCCGTCCAAAGCTTTGGAGAGGGTTTAGGTCAGTGGTTCTCTACTGGTCTGGCAGTGGGAACTACCATCTCCCCTAATAACCAGCCGTGACCCAAATGTAGGAAAATCTTCTATCTTAAATAGATGAAATCTCGCAAGTCTTTCTGCACATTTTGACTTTTGTTTTCATCACATCCTTCTTGATAAATCCATCATGTTGCCAAATGATTGATGAAGCATTTTTCTGGGAACAAGCTTGTCTTCGACAACACGGCTCTAGCTCACTAATGGCTGCCGCAGTAATCTGCAGCTGCCTGTGGAGCGCCGTGGCGCAGAGCGCTGCCGCAAATGGCAGGCAGCTACGAGGAGCTGTGAATGGCGAGCCGGCGTGGATCGCAAGTGAGACAGAGCGACGAGCTACAAGCAGCCTGCTGCTTTCATATTTGAATCTTCTTGTTTCGGACTGTATGGGGTGAAGTCACATGACTCCATGTGATTAGTCCTCGTCACAGCTTCTTAAAGGGACATCGACATCAGCAACCCACTCACATCTTTTCACTTGTTTAAATGCCGGACATACCGTTAAGGGCAAAATTATATTTGTAAGAGTTATCAAATTTGGTATGCGGTCATTTTCAGTTGACCGCCCAGCGCTAGTCTCAATAAACTATTCAGCCACTCATTCAATCAGAACATTTCTGTAACAGACATTTTTAACAATGTCTGTTAATACTCTTCTTCTGATTTGTCATTAATAGGTAAATATGGGAAAACATCATCTGGATTATCGCCACCTGCTGTTAAGGAATGGGAATAGATGATGTTACATTTTTAGTTGAGGCAATCTGACTTTTAGGTTGGACATCCCAGGTTTAGGTCACTTAAAGTCAACTAAAGATCTCCAAAACAATCTTTAGGCCTACAAGCATCTTAAAATAACAAAAATATTGCATTTTCTTTAAATTCCTAAACTCCAACCTCCTGAATTCACCTCAGAATCGTGATGCTAACGGTACATTTACCCCACTGCAAGTCAAAAAGTGCCCTAATGTTGGAATGTTGGTCAAATTTGACCTAAACTTTTAAGTGTATTACATGACACTAATTCAATTTAAGCCCAGAAAAAATAAACTTTAAATCCAGAAAGTCAACAGAGGTGCTTTGATCTAGAACTGGTGTGAACGGCAACTTCATTCATCCATGAAACTTCTCCCTGGAGCCGCTAAATGTGGGTTAAAGGCAGAGTGCTAGGAAGTTAATGTTTCACTCATATTGGAGTGTGTGTGTCTCAAAGAAACATAAAAGGACACACATTCATGCACATTTTTTTTTCAAAGACATTGATGGATCAATCCATTTAGTCTCTGGTTCCAACAGGCTGCTGACCCTTTAACCTCCGCCGTTGTCAGTGCTGATCACCGGATCTAATGGCTTCCATAACCCACCAGAAACACACAGCTGGGGGGCATATATGGGCGTATGCATTCATGTGCAGACAGCCTATACTCCCAACACACAATGTCACAAAAAGTCAGTGCTGGTCGATGTAAATGTACGCATCTCAGGACTGCATCTGGCAAACAGCACTTCACAGCTGTGAGAAGTGCACAGAAGGGCTTTTGTTCATCAAGAAGTGAATTTAACGCTCAAAGAGCTGCTGAAAGATGGAGATGTGTGAAGATTCTTTTATCTTGTTCTATATTCAAACACTTTTGCTTTAAAATGAGCTTGTTTCCAGTTTTTGAGATATATCACAGTGTTAAAAAGTCATGACATCCAAACCAAAAAAGTATTCGTCATACCTTTTCATTTGGTTTAAATGTCATTTAAAAAGATGCCAGTGAGAAGGTAGGTTTCTTTTCTCTCTTCATATAAAACTCAGAGTAGCACTCCCTCCTTCCATACCTGTTGCTTTGAGCTGTCAGTGACTTGTATAATGTCTCACACTCGTGAAAAAAATAGACATCAGCTGTTTTTTTTCACAATTTCTAGTAGCAATCAAGTCAGTTTGCTATAGTTTCTGCACCAGAAGAGCAACTTTAATGCTGTTTTTAAACAAAAATGTCCAACAAACCTGCATAAAGGGCTAAAAGGTAGCTAATTAGCTAGCTAACATCCACATCTCAGGCCCTAAACGTTATTTTAGAAAGTGGAAAAAATCATGTTTACGTTAGAACTAAAAATACATTTATCTGGTGTTTATTCTATGTCAGATGTGGGCAGTCCTGGTCCTCGAGGACCGGTTTCCAGCATCTTAGAGGTTTCCTCGCTTCAACACACCTGATTTAAATGTTCGATTACCCCCTCAGTGTGCCTTCAAGGCCACCAGAAGCCTCTTAATCACCCACTAATTCAGATCAGGTGTGTTTATGCATTAAAACACCCAAAACATACAGGACTGTGGACTTCGAGGACCAGGATCGCCCACCTCTGGTCTATATGCTTCTTTAGGCCTACGCTATTATTCCAACAAGTGTTACACGCTAAAGTTGGTTAGCGCCATTGTTATTTTCATCATATGACCATAGAATTCTATGTAAATAATGATGTAATGTGACATTTACTGCCGTGTAAAGGTTTAAAACAGTTTGCATGAACTGTGCAGAAATGTTATTAAATTAGTTTAACATTAAACTTTGGTTTTGGCCACGCACCTATTAGCTGTTAACTTGTCAATTTATTCAGGACTAATCTTTGTTTCTTCAAACTGAGGTTGTTCAGAGAGCTTTCTAAAGCAGGTAAGATGTTCACCTTCCCACAGAAACCCATTTCAAAAGGTCTGAAATCCCTGAGTTGGAACTTAATGAGAAGTTTAAACAAGTTTTTCTTGTCCCAACATCAGCCCTAGCAGAGCTAATTTATTCTTAAAATTGTGTTTTATCATCTTGTACACATTCACACAAACCCTCTGGTGTCTGTGTGTGAGCGTGTTCACAAGTTGCATCAGGAATCTTTGTCATCCATGTGTCGTCTTTGTGTGTCCGGCTGTCAGGAACGAGGTTAGGTGTCACTGTGTAAGTGTGGGATTAGAATGAGACTCTGTTGTGAGCGTGTAGGAGAGGTTGTAGTGGTGGATTATGGGAAGTGGAGCTGTATGATGGATGGATCTCGATGACAGGTTGGCCTTTCTTCGGGGTCGGGGGTCAGCGTGGCGCTGCTGTGTATCGCTCCTAACGGTTGTGGCAGTTCCAGCTTTGATGTGGCCGACAGCTTAATGAGGGGCTTATTTGAACAGATTAAGTGTGATTTTAATGGTATTACTGGAGCTTAAGGTGGGAAGAACATCTTTGGTGTAAAGCTGAGGGCTTTTAGCCCTGGATTCCACAAAAGATCATTTGTCAATGTAGCCTCACCAAATAGGCTACATCCTCTGACCTTTGACCTCTTGTACCATCACAACAATAATCCATCTTTTTCCCAATAACTTGGAATACAATCACTCTTGGATTATGTTTTAACCTGAATCAAGATCCCTACAGGTGTCCAACTGTCCACTTTCAGGTGTCCATCTCCCAGATGACCTTAACTGGACACTAACTGGTCTAATAAAACACTCTCTGTAAAGAAGCCTCTTCTGTAACACCACAGACTGGTGTTCCAACTGTAATCTCTTGTTTACAGAACATTCTCTGTAGTGTTCCTGTTCAGGGTCACCCACACACTCACACTCAAAGTGTTATAATGCTTCTCTGCTATTTCATGCATTTCTACGTTTATAATGTGAGTTTAACGGGCGGAAGTCATGTGACTTGGTAACTCCCTCACAGTCCCTTGTCCAATCAGAACCATTCACAACTCCACTAACTCAGTTCTGATTAGTACACTTAATATCTTCTGATTGGCTAAATTTAAGATAACTCATCTCAAAACTAATACTCAGTTCCGGTACGAGTCAGTCTTCATACAGTCTTGTCTTGTCTCAGTCTTGGTCTGAGCTACAGCTTGAATGCAGTCGGAGCTGCTATGCTGCTATCTTAGCTGAACCTTCGTCAGCTTTGAACAAGGCCTCTCGTCTCTCCCTGACCACGGGAAAGATCAGAAATGACTTCAGCATGCCTGCTGAAATGCCTCCCTTGCTGACCGGGACGTATCCACGGACTGTCCGGCGAGGTCCTCGGCGGCCACGCCTTCCAGGACCACCACTCCGAGTCTGGGGACTCCAGCCTCAGCTCGTGGAGAAACCAACGCCTGCCAGATCCAGGAGCGTCCACCTTTCAGTGAGCGAACACCACTTTCTGATCGAGAGGTTTGCTTTGATAAAGCTTAATTCTTCCACTCTAGATTAAGCCAAAACTAAATCCCATTCCAAACTCAAATTAGCCTAAATTGACTCTTAAAGTCACAACTAGGTTAACTAATTTAACTAACTTCCCTAGTCATTAAAACATATGCTA
>SSNR01000173.1:211191-233890 GCA_006937965.1 Callopanchax toddi | reverse complement strand
AGTCATTAAAACATATGCTACGGTCCGTTAAAACTCACAATTAACTATCTTTAACATCCTCAACATGTTTAAGAATATTAATTGTGTTTACATCAAACTTTCAAACTGTCTTATCTGTCTGTGTTCTTAGGTTTTTCAAATTAAATGGTTGTTCAATCCTTATCTGGTCTCAGTTTTCCGTTATTAATAAGGTATTTCAATTCACTGTACTCTTTCAAAGAACCTAGATACCTTCAATAAATATTAGCTATTATCAGGGTTAAATGACAGTGTATCACTTTTCATTATAAACCAAAAATAAGCTAATGTTATTGAAGAGGGTGTAGTTAAAATAACTAATAGTTATTTCAAAACGCTACATCAATCAAACACAACTTGCAGCAAAGTGATGTTTGATTTATTTTAGTCTTTTTTTCTTAATCTTTTCATCCTTTATGCTGGTTTAAGCTCTTTAAAGTCTCATTCAGTGTTTTAGACCACATCTTTCCTTTTCTTTTCCCTCTATTTGTGTTCATAGAGATGTAGTTTAAAGGAAAGTTTTTTTGCTGACAGTATGTGAGAATTCATTATAAGACTTTACCATGATATAGCCTACAGCTGTTTATTTTACCTTCAGGGTTTTGTAGCCACTCTTGCACTTTAATATAAATGCAGTGCCTCATATGGGGGAATGTCTGTTGGTTTTTCTATCAGAAAGTGTGGGAAACCTCCTCAAATCAAAATTAAAATGTTTAGTCTGAAATCGGCAGTGCAGCTAATGAAAATATACGAGGGAAGAGACCCACCAGAAAGTGAGTCCAGCTCACAGCTCTGGGTCAGAAACAAACAGTGGAGTCCACCATGTCTGTAGAATTTGATTTTAGGTTTGTTTCTAAGCATAGGAGTGCTTTAGTTGATCTAAGACCCCCTACAGGTGGGGAGAGAGTCATTGCCCCTAGCTGAGTTTTATTATCTTGGTAATTTGTTCACAAGTGATGCTAGATGGAGCGAGAGGTGGACCACTCATCATTGCTCTGGTCTGTTGAGGTGAAAAAGAAGCAAAGCAGAAAAAGTAAAGTCCTGATTTAGTGGTCCTTCTATAGACTTGGGCGGTATTATGGTAATATAGTATACAGCCGGTGTTTAAAAATAGCAATTATATCAGTTTCAATACTGATGCACGGTCAGGGCTGGACTACCGGTGAGCCAATGCTAACTTAGGTTTGGTTCCAGTCCGGTCGCGCAGCCCGTGACCTGAGCGGCTTTCTTTCATCAGCACTTCCTGTTGTGGCGCGAGCTCGTACAGCCGCGGGTGTGTCCGCGTGCTTACAGCGCCTCAGTCAACAGCAGGACACCACCACCACCACCACCCCACCCTCGGGAGAAACCCACAACGTAGTCGTCCATCTAAACCGAACATAAGCTGTAGGTTCTCATGGTGGTGGGAGTCATGACCAAAAATGCCCGGGCTGAATTATGGTGCCAGTCCAACCCTGGTCACGGTAATACCGTACACCGTAAAATGTGGAGGATGTTTGACTGTATCAAAATTTGAACACCGCATAAGCCTACCGTCTACGTTCCAGACCTCAACTGTGGTCATAAGATTTGGATCATGATGTGAGCAGCAAGGGATGGACAGTACCTACAAAGTAACTCCAGTCCTTGGGTGCAACTATCCAGTAGGGATGGATGATACGGTCTCAAAAATTTATCACGATAATTTCAGGTATTTATTGCAATGACGATAAATGACTGTAATATTTTTTTTTTTTTCTGTAAAATAGCAGATTATGTTTAAGTTGTGTTCCAGTGACTGTGCTGAAAAACATCATACAATAATTACACAATAATAATTCAAAGAAATTACAAGTAGGGCTGGGTGATATGGCCTAAGATCTATATTGCAGTATAATTATAAGCATCTGCGTGTAATGGTATATATTGCAATATATATAACATAATATAATATACCATATAAAGCACGATAAGTTAGCCCATCCCTACTATCCAGCATGTTTTAGGTGTTTCCATGCTCCAACACACCTGCTTCTAATGAATGTGATTACCTGGTTTCTTCAGAAGTTGACATGTTGAGGAGGTGATTCTGTCATTTGATCTATGAAGACAGTGAACGTTGCGTGATGTGTCTTTAGCGTTAGGTTAGTGAAAAGTTAGTATCTTGTTATAAAACATCAAAGTATTGGTATTTTATGGGTACATTCAACTACTTCAGCTGTTCCTGTAGCCTACACACTGTAGCAGATCAGTTAGTTGCTGTCGACACCTGATGGAGTCGGGTTTTATCGGATAGTTGTGTGAAAATGGCTATTTGACTAAACCCAAACACACATCTGTGATTGGTTGGTACAAATCTAGAGAATAAATTGTAGCACTGTAAATCTGAGATTAAACAATAGAGTTTTTATTCCCATGTTCATCCATGTGACCAGCTCACAGGACCTTTCTGCGGTTTACAGTCGACATTTAGGAGCTCAGTGAAATAAAAAGCCAGTGTTGAGATTTTTCCTCTGGTCTCTCCTCTTTTTTACTTTCTGTGAACTTATTTTCCACATACCACATTCTTTTCCCTCTCTTTCTTCCCCACCTCCCTACTTGATTTCCCTCTTTTCCATGTTACCTTTCCTCTCCCTCCTCTGCCACTGCAGCATTGAATTTGATCCAACTGTGTCACTGACCCGAGGTCTCCGATCTCCAACGAGGCCACGGCGCTGAAACCTCATCCCTTAAGGGGCTCTGTCCCTCCTATGCGTCATTGTCTCGTTTGCTCCCTTCAATGAGTTTCCATGAAAAGGTCGTTTAAGGACAACGCACCTCAGTTTGCAACACCGGCAATCACAGAGGCTCAACAGCAGCGTACATGCAAACACATGGAGTTGTCGGTGCTTTTGCTGCAAGCGTGGGAGCTCCCCCCCCCCCCCATTTCAGCAGCTCCCTTCCTCTCGCCCTGATAAAGAAGGCCTTGTGTGAGCGTGGGTGTGAGGAAGGGAGGAGAACCTCACAAGGCTCACACTGGAGGGCAGAGGTTGAGGAAGGGTGTGTGTTTTTGTATGTGTGTGTGTAGGACAAAGAGTTAGGAAAGAGAAGCTGGTTTTCCATGTATGTAAACCATGACAAACATAAAGCCAATAGGCGCAAGTCAAAGACTCTTAGAAACGCTAGTTCCTCACTTCTCACATGTGAAACTCAAGCTGGAGATCAGGACCTCAGCATGGGGCCCCCGGTTAGAGTCATGGAAAGGATTAGACAATAAAATGCTCCAGTTGGGAGTTAATGTGATTATTTGAGGTTATTTGTCTTGTGAGGACTTTGTGAATGCGCTGTCTACGTCTATTCCTAATTTAATGTATGAAGTCTGCATTGAGTCTAGAAGACCTGCTTTCCACTTGACATTATTCGGATGTGTTGCAGCTGTAACAGTCCTTGTGTTTCCAGCAGACGGGCTGAACCACGAGTCCAGGGGGCAGTTTGGTGTTTCTCTTGAGTTCTAGATCTGCACCACAAAGCTTGTTTCAGTAGCTCTGTTTTGTTACGAGAGATTTTTGTTTTAGAAATTAGTGTCTATAACCAGCAGTATTGGGGGTGAGAGGCAGAGGACACTCTCCCTTCTCCAGGTCTCCAGCCCATCAAAGAGCAACTCATTCCCATTGCGGGGTCTGGGAATGCGTTGACTGGTATGGATTTTTATGGGTCCGCGTTTTCAGAAGAGCGTTTCAATCGGTAGTTTGGACTCTCACTTGGCAGGCGGCGTTAGACGTAAATGCATACCGTCACGTCACACCTCCATGTATTTATTCCATTTCCACTATGGCTGTTGCTGTCCCTAACTTTCCTATTTTGGGTTTTCATTTCCTCAGCGTGGCCCGACACTGTTCTGACATCCCTGTTCTCAATGGCGTAGATTTGCTTGTGACATTGGTGGGGACCAGGACCGGGGGAATGTCGCGGTCCGGTTGGTTGTATGGACCGGTTTTACGATCGGACTGACAAAATACCAATCTGCCCCGCCCCCCACAATGGAAATGAGCTAATAGAGACAGACAAGATACATAACCATTCACGCTCTTGCTCACACCTAAGGGGCAGTTATTTTCTTAGCAGACGCTTTTATCCAAAGCGACTTATTTTAACAATCTATTAGGCCATGTTGTGATCTGTGGGGGAAACCGGAGTACCTGGAGGAAACCCACACATGCATGGGGAGAACATAACTCCATGCAGAAAGGTTGCAGCCGGGATTTGAACCTATGAACTTCTTGTTGAAGCAACAGTGCTACCAACTGTGCCACAGTGCAGCCCACCATTGCTTCTATTGATCATAATGGGTAATGTAAGATCTCTTGTGAGTTGATTCAGACTGCAGAATACTGTTTGAAAAGTAAAGATGTCAATATGGATAAAAGGTAGTCAAAGCTTCAGTATACAAACTAAAAAACACAGTGTCCTCTATGATGGAATGCAAATTAAAGGTGGGTTTGAATTAGAAAGAGAACAACTCCAACAGGAACTAAAAATATAGGTTTATTGTTTTTTGCTCGTTTACTCACAAATTTACAAGACGAGCAACAAAAAAGCGAAGCTAAAATTTGTCACATGGCTCCATCTCATGACTATTAGCTTCTTGCTGCTTTCTTGACTCAGTCGTCCGGGTGAATCCAGTTTCATCTGTTTAAAAATGACCCATAATTATGAGTTCTATAAAGAAATCTAGCACCGCTCTAGTCCTCGTGGTGCCTCGCTCGTCCCACACAAGGTGGGTTTGTTTTTCATTCATGGTCCTCGACCACATGCTGGAGCGAAGGAAAGAAGGTCAAACCCAGAGTGACTCACGCTTGAACCGCCAGTGGATGTGAAGGTGAATTTGAACACTGTCCAAACAGGAAGTGTGGGAGAACCCTTCAGAGCTGAACTGACAGCAGAACCTGTGGCTCCTCTGCTTGTGTTTCCATGTTCTAAACTTCTGCTTCCAAACCCGTTTCTCGGTGTAGAGGCTGAGATCTTGGGAGCTCAGCATGGTTTCAGTTCAGACAATAAGAGGAGCATGAAGCAGGGGGTCATGGGAGATCCTGCTTCTCAAAGCTCTGGATCTTTGTCCTGGGAGGGGTTACACAACATTGTTGGGTTTTTTGAGCATGTGGTGGTTTCTCATGCTGACATCTCTATTAGGGAGGTAGAGACTAGACTAAACTTAGACTTTCTTTGACAAGTCAGTTAATGTCCTATAAAGAGTTTCGTAGGAAAGAGAAAGGACGTGTTGTCTGATACATTTCTCTTTAACTTTCATTTAGAAGTTGTGTTTAAAATTGATATTTTTGTTCTTTTGAAGTGTGTTTTTTGGATAAAATGAATCATTAATATTGTATCTGTTGTAAAAAAAAACCAATTCAGTTCATAGAAGTAGAGATTAGTTCTGAATGGACTGGTGAGCTAACATGAAAACCTTCGTAAAACAACTCTTAATTTGAAAATATTTCATTGTTCTTTCAACCCTATCCCAAAAAAACCCATATATATCATATATAATATGTATGGTTAGAGTTTTGTGGTGATTTACAGCAGACATAGGTTATAAACATTCCAGCCAGCTTAATTCTAGCTGGAGTTTCATAATAATTTTGGAAGAAACAATAAAATGTGAAATCTATGGCAATAAGATGGTTATAAATTAGAATGTACATCAACTGCTGTGACAATTTTGAGGTTTTAAGACGCTTTGTAAGTGGCCTCATTGTGCCTATAGCTCTTAGAGGCCTGTCTGATCAGAACTAGTCTCTGTTTCTCTAAACCAGAGGTCACTAACAGGCGAACTGCAGTCCAGATCCAGATCCAGAGCCGGATCTGTCCAGTCTGCACAGCAAATCCAGGTCCCGGTCCTTGGTCCAGCGGAAGGGGACTCACCGGGGAGACATGCTAACGCTATTGAGAGGCTGCCACTGTATGCTCTGATCCAGGACCAGGACCAAACCATGCATTGTCTGGAACTCAGTCCAGAGGAAGGGGGTGTGGCCTGGTTTGAGACCTGTCTCGCTTTCACAGCAGCTTAAAGCGGCACTCTGGATTATTTCATCAAGAGAGCAGTTTTTGAATCTAGCGTCCAAAGGCTCCTCCTCAAAACATCTCGACACGCGCGTCCGGTCGCGTGTGCGCGCGTGCATATACTTCAGGCATAAAGTGTACAGCTCAATGTGTAGGGTTTAATCACTCACAGTTCACAATCTTATTCCAACACTACGAGGGTCTGATGAGCCCTCTCTGTCCCTGCTGCTTCTGATATTAGCTCTGTTAGCAGAGAGCTGCTGCTGGACTCTGAAGCTGAACTTGACTCGGCCCTGGATGAACTTTCTGACCAAAATAAACGCGTAATCCTGTCAAGCCTTGCCATTCTGTGAGGTGAAAGGTTTAAAAATAAAAATAAATCCATCTTTATCTGGAGAATGGGTAGGTTTTCAGTAGAAATGAGCTGTGAGTCCTCAGTGAACGAGACGGCAAACAGAGAAACACACGGAGCGTCCTGTACGACAGCGCCCCCTACTGGTACAGGTTTGGTCGATGCGCGTGCATGTTGAGAGAATGCAGAAATTTGAATTTCATTGGCTGAAAAATGTCGGCGGCAAGAAATAATGGAAAGGGGTCTCTAGGAGGAAGGAGGGTCTTCATCAGAATGACAGATGTTGTGGAACTCAACCCATAGATCATAGTTTAGACCTGAAATATCATTTGAAACATTTAGAAAACTTTGATACAGAGAAAAATGCTCCAGAGAGCCGCTTTAAGTCAGTCTCTTCTGTCAACTTTTTATTTATTTTAGTTGACCTTAATACATACTCTGTGACTTTGTCTAGCTGTTGGTTCAGTCGCAGAAATCAGAACCTTTACACCCAGAAGTTTGAGTCCAAGAATGAGAAGGAACAAGTTGTGAACGAACGCAGTGGCTTCCTGTGATTTTTGGGAGGACGTAGGTTTGTAGGTATGATGAGAGACGACCAAGAAGAGTTTTATAAATGAGAATATCCTGATGGTTTAACCTGTGAGCCAGCCTTAGTGAGATGTTCAGAGACGAGTCAGAGTTTTAAGGTTTATGATGAACCTTTCCCCGTTAGAGGTTTAGTGATTTTAGAATGTACAGCTCATTCACCACTAGGTTTGTTGATGTGTGACTTTATTATCAATAGAATCCCTTGTAAAGCTCATTTCATTTAAACACACGATGCATCGGTTCGGATGTCTGAATGTAAATACTGCACAAAGCATCACCTCTAAGGTTGATATCCTACACATAAAGGATTGTTTCTTTCCCTTATTGGATATCTGCTGTGTATTCCAGGTTTGTGCTAATACACATTTGGATTGTTGCTTCTACAGTCAGAGATTTTAAGCAGCTTCACCCAAACTGTGTTGAGTTTTAGAGCTGAAGTCTGCCATTATGTTCTGTGTTTGAGAAAATATGAGCCGTTACATTTGTATTATATGGTGCAGCCCTGTTGACCACAACATGTCTGCTTTAGTGTCCTGGGTGCTCATTTATAAAACTTGCTTACGCACAAAATGGGCCAAACAGTTGCGTAGGTCACTTTTTACGCAAAATTTGGGATTTATAAAAGAAAACATAACGGAAAAATATGCGCAACTCTAAGCAAACTTTAGACCTTGCGTAAGGACATGTTGGAGAGGTGAAACCTGTCAGAGCAGCAGGTGAGATGAAAAATGTTGAATTTATGACACAATTAAAGACTTGTAGACCCTCGCGCACACAGAACCAACAATCCGTCTCTAAAAAGAATAAAAATTTTAATCTGAATGAAAATTTGTCGCATTTTCGAAAAATATCCCATTATGTTCATCCAGTCGTCTTCAGATTATATAACAAACTGCACTTATTGGTGCATTAATTGTGATTTCTGAGACTTAGGAATCCCTGCAGGGACACTTGTGCGTAATGCGCTGGATGCGCTGCGCAGCTCAGCCAGTAGTCAGACTCCGGATGAATGGGAGAGAGTTTTTAGAGATTTCTAGATAATGACTGGACGATCGATCAGCTGATAGATTCATTAGAGCATCCTATGAATCAACTGGGTCCAGTATTAGATCAACAGAACCATCAGAACCAGTAAAACCCGGTGTCACCGGCCGTTCTCGGGTTCCCTTCAACCAGCGATTATTTTATCCAGCAGATTGACTGTTTAACAGGATGAACAGCATGACGTGTCTTCCCCTTTGGATTAAATTAAATGTTGTCAATAAACGTTTCTCTTAGATCTTGGATCCTGATCGATCTCTCTGTCAGTCTGACAGCAGACGCGCTGCAACGAGACGTCTCTCGGAGCACTTCCGTGTTCGTAATTCGTCACATTTCACCACCTAATAAAACATGTTTCCGTCCATCCACCACAAGCACCTCGAGTTTCAGCCTCTGTAAAATTACGCTTCCTAAACCTCTCCGTTGTGATGATTTACTGTTAAAAGCCAGAAACCCACCGGCTTATGCATATGCAATTATTCATGAGGTACTTTGCATTGACCGTATATGGCAGAATGTGGGTGTGTAGGAGGAGGGTTCTGACCCAAAAACAGCTGAGCACAGTTCTAGGTCTGACATCGATTTATAAAGCAGAATTGCGTGGATCTGTGCGTCCGCAGGGTTTTATAAATCGGAAATGGAATTTGCGTACCTGAAATTTTTTGGCTGAGCTTAAGCAAGTTTTAGTAAGGATTCTACGCAAAGTTTTATAAATGAGCACCCTGGGACGTGACTCCAGACTTGAGCATAAAGCTGTGAGACTAGTTTGTGACTTGCTGACTTGTTCCCACGTCTAAGCGGCTATTGCTCCACAGCAGGGAGTTGAACACACTGATGAGTTGTGTTGTTGTAGTTCAGATGTTTGTCTTGTTAATGCTCTCTGACAGAGTTACACACTGCTCCAGGATCAGTTGTTAATGATCAGATCAAAGTCGATCAGCCTGTGATGAAGCAGCTGTTTAATACAGATTAGTGTGTGTGTGTGTGTGTGTGTGTGTGTGTGTGTGTGTGTGTGTGTCAGATGATGTTAAATAACAACAACCTGTGACCAGCATGGGGATTCACATTTGTTTTAGTCTTTTTTTTCTCTCCCCCTTCAAGGTTAGAGCAGTTGGCACTGTCCCACACACACTCGCGGCTCACACACACACACACACACACACACACGCCCAAGTCACTCCTCAAATCTAAATATAAAAGGGTGTGTCTGGTCTGTGTGTGTGTGTTTCAGCAGCACAGAAAGGGCTTTCTTCTCTGTCTCCCAAGTGCCTGGGGTGACCTCACCCTGTCTGGACATCCCACAGCAGTACAGCACACACTCTCTCACACACACACACATAATACTGTACAGACTTGTAGGTCAGACTGAAGTGAAACACTTCAGTCTGACTGACCCAGAAAACGGCAGCGATAAAATTTTACTTTCATTCACGGAACAAAACCTCCATTTACCAACAGGTAACATTAGCAGGGAGCCAAATCATCATGTGCTTGGAGTTGTTTTAGTTCTTTGCATGGACTTAAAGTGTGTGTTTGAAGCTGTTCTGTTTTTTATCAGTTAGATTTGTGTGTGTGTGTGTGTTATTAATGTCTGCCTTGCACATGAATGAGTACACACATGTTTTGTTAAGCATGCTGCAGTGCTGCACACCAATCTTTGATTAAAAACTAAAACATACAACAGCTTTATTACATCCAGTACAGTTTAGGGCATCTTCAGAGTTTTCTTAACACTATTACCTCATTGACAAAGTCAGGGCAGTGTATAAGACATTTTAGGTCCAGTGCACATCAGGAGTTTAAAAAAAATTAAGGTTCATGTTTCAAAATCCCACTACAGATTCAACAATGAGAGGAATGCAAGAGCAGGCGTTAATGCTCTGATTATTAAATCAGGACTCTAGAAAGAGGAGACAGCAGTGGAACTTTGCCAGCAAATTTCTGCAACGTCCTGATATTCATCTGCTTTTTGGGGGAAGGGGAGCCTGTCACACTGAGCAAACCACTGATCACTAATTCAGGCTGACAAATATTTTCTTGCAATTCTTTCTAGAGATATCCTGATCTGATTTCAAGTATCGCTTTGAGGTCTCAAGACACATCTCGTTATTAACCCACGTTCTGCTCCGGATCTCTGTTGCTATTTATGGCTCCAGCTCTTTGCTTCTCAGGAGCTGGAAACAGGCTCAAGGAGACCAATTAAAATGCTGTGAGCGCCATCTTTAAAATCTTCACGTTCGTTTCACTTTTAGTCTGCATAATTAAGATAAAATATTTAATTATGAGTAAGAATTTAGTTCATCATTTTTTTAACCACAAACCACGTAGTTAAGGCAGGTCAGAACACTGCATAGAGCTGCTTTTATAGTCTTTATAAACCTGGTTGTCTCTTTTGATGTCACCAGCTGGTCTTTGTGGATCCTGGTTGTGTATCTCCCGTTTGTAGTGGTGTTTACCAAATACTGATCAGAGATCAATAAAAAAGTTCACAAGCAACAGCTGTGGTCAAAAAGAGCGTTTATAGAATAGACTGAACTCTGTGATCTGAGTAGTCAGACTGTCTCCCTACACTGTGATCCTCTAAAAGAACTCAGATCTGAGTTATGTGAACATTTTGTAGAAAGTTGTCGTTTTAGTTAGTTGTCTTGTTAAAGTTTGATGTTGAGCTTTAGTTAATGACCTCATCAGAAACATACATCTGCTGGCTCAGTGCATAGTAAGCTGTTATTACCACTCTGTGCAGTTAGCTCTATAACCCCCCAGGTTTGTGTGTGTGTGTGTGTGTGTGTGTGTGTGTGTGTGTGTGTGTGTGTGTGTGTGTGTGTGTGTGTGTGTGTTAACAAATTACAGCTTGTTCCCCCTCAGGTTGTCTCCTCCCATGATTCTTTGTTCTGTGCCTCTTCCTATTTCCCACCATCTGCCCTTCCTTCCATTCACTGTGTTTTATTCTTGCCACCTTTTCTCTTACTTTTTTTTTTACCTCTTTAGCATCATTCTCATTCTTTCTTCTTGTCCAATATTTATAGATTTTTCTCCATCTTTCCTCAGTTTCTCCCTACCTTCCTCCTCTTACTTCCCTTTTCGGTTTTGGTTTCTGTGAGAAAATGACTGATTATTTGTCAAACTTTACGTCTCTATCTGATAGGCCAACAACTGAACAGTGTGTGTTTTATAATAACAGCTTATTTAATCAGTCATACATCTGTTGCATTGCCGGATAATTAAAGGTCATTTTATGGCTGTTGTGTTTTTGGATTGGGTGTGTGTGTAGTGTGTAATCCTTATTTTAAGCTGCATTAAACAAACCCCAGCTGAAGCTTTATCATTAGTTTTTTTTGTGATGAATATTCTATTAGAAACAAGTCAAAATAAATGAGTGTGGTTCATTCAGCTCAGCTGGTGGTCTGCTTCTGTGCCTGTTTGTGTTCTTTGTGGGTTTCAAAATGCATGTTGAATTATATTTAATACACATTTATCTAACTTCTCTTTTATTAGAGAGCTCACAACACTGATTTTTAATATCTGTAAACAGGCATTAATACATTTAAACACGAGAGTTTAAAAAAGTTTATAGCTTTAAAACCAACTCAAACAGCATCAAAACCCAAAGTTTTGACAACTTTTCACACTTGTGGTTCTGTGTTGTAAAGTTGTAATTACACTAGGATCACATTTTACATTAAGACCTTTGAAGGCAGAGTTCAACACTGTATTTTGATTAATGGTTGACTTGGCAAATAATTAAATTACGATCGTTTTGGTCAAATAAAGAAAACACCGGGACTCAGGGGCGGTTCTAGGGGGGGGCCCGGGCCCCCCTGACAACAAGCTTGGCCCCCCTGTGGCCCCTGCTAAGTGCTGAGTTTTTTAGATTGAGTTGTTGTTGAGTTGGTTCTAGACCAAGGCCTGGCCCCCCCTCTGGGAGGGCCAGGCCTTGGTCTAGAACCGCCACTGCCGGGACTGCACAATAAATCTAAATTGTATCGTTACTGCAGTATCAGCGTAGGCTATATTAATTAGTCAAACAACTGCAACAAATCACAGACTCGATCTGTGTGGATGATGTGTTTGACAACATCAAAAAACAGTGAGACAAACCTATATAGTCGTGATCCTGGGCTCTAACTGCTTCCCCAGTTTCAACCTTCTCTGGTCTAGCTCTACGTTATCGAACACTAAGTCTTCACTCACAGAGAGAATAGTTGTTCCAGTGAAATAAAACGAGAACGGCGCCAGGCTTTAGCCTCCCCCCTCCTTCCTCATTCGACTCTTTGACGTCCGGTTCTGCTAAGTGTGGACTGCAGACACGGGTGATCACGTTTTATCTTCTAGAGCCGGGCATCCACTGTGCGATATCTTCAGTCGTGGCTCCGAGCTCCTGCGCAGACTGTACGATTACATCGCAGGGTTCAATCGGTCACAGCTGACGAGTCATGTTCTCACACTATACGACCCGATGCTCTGATGCGAGCTGACTGCTCACGCTGTGCGTGCTACACGACACGTCGGGCCTTTGAATGCGGACATTCAGAGAAGAAGAAGAAGAAGAAGATGCAGAAAAGCCGACAAATAAGAAGAAACTCCAGAAGTGAGGAGACATTCGTCTTCTTTTTTTTAAACAAACTTTATCAAAAATACAAGTGCACAACAAGAATAACTGAAGTACACAAAACAGTACGACATTTGTCTTCTTCTACTACTACTACTACTGTCAGGTTGGCGCATGCGCAGCGTGAGAAATTCTGGGTCCTCTTTGAGGAGGAGCTACGAGAATATCAAACACGTTTGATTTTCCAGCGAACGTACGATTGCTGATCGGGAGCTCCTCGTGAGGTGTAAGATCGGTCCTCGCTACCCCCCGTATACTACACGAACACCAACGCATGATATGCTGAAACTCAGCACAAGTACGAAAATCGTCACAGATCGGGAAATTGGTGCAAAAGTCGCACAGCGTATGCCCGGCTTTATGTTCACAATCCGTCTCCTTCATAGTTGTTCATCCATTAGAAATGTGTAAAAACTGACTGATGAATTATATTTAGCTGATGAGGTACACAAGGGAACACTAGTGCTCATACTTGTAGAATGACATCATCTCTTAGTACTGTAATATATACTATACTATACTAAACTATATTATCTCTTGTCTTGATGATAAACAATATCTCTACTGCACTCTACCTAGAACGCTTCACACATAGCTGAAAATGGTCATACTGGCTTAATGAAAACCTATAGTTCTACTAAGTGCGTCGTGCATAAAGCTGATAGTTGGAGGAACAAAAACCCAACTTGCACACGTTGGTGAATCAGTAAATAGCTCAATATCTGTTTATTTAATTAAGGTTTTATTTTTGTGTTGGCTAAGGTTGATTAGCTGTGGCGGCCATATTGAATCAGATTTGTACTAATGAAGGCTTTCTGAGATTTTTTATCAAAAATCCCGTAGATCCTGTCCGTGGTTCAGCAGATACTTTGCTAGTAGACGGTGCTGATTCCAGCAGTTAATGCTCACACTTTAAAACTAAATATGTCATGATCAGTTAGTGCTCAGAGGATGTTAGAGATGACTCTCATCTACTTCCTCACCAAATTATAGCTTAATATCTATAAAATTGACACAATTATACCAATTTTTCTTTTTATTTAAACCAAACTGCAGCAAAGATCATAACTTGTGTAAAAATCTTCCTGTTTTGTTGTTGATATAGTTCCGTTCGGTAAGCGTTGGTTAGCCCTATTATTCCGTGTGTTTTTGTCCTCCTTGACTCCTTTCATCCCGTCATTTCTTTGTGTATAATTTACGCCACACTGCACCGCAGACCCGTCATGTTTTCACTCTTTTGTCGACTTAAAAACACCCTGAAACATCCCAGCAATGCATGAACAGCACAGTCTTCACCACTGTGTGATATGCAGCCACCACAGTGTCAAACACACACACACACACACACACACATTTTATTACAGAGGAATGCGATGGGTTTTTGTGGGATGTTTGGTTCAGCCTGTTTTGGAGATGCTCTTTAGGGCACAGTTGTCATGGACACAGAGACAATTTAACAAAAATCTCTCCCAAAATGGGTTTTAGAGGACTGGTCGTCTTGGCAGCGGGACGTATCTTTACAGGACTTTTTTTATTGTAACGATTAGTTTTTTTTTTCTTTCTCTGAATGTTTCCCTGCTAGCCTTCCAACTATTTCCTTCATTTCAACCGAATCTCATCTTTGTCTTCAGATCGAGGACGGAGGGAAGGCTGCTCACTGCAAGAAGCTGAAAGTCGGAGATGAGCTCATCAACATCAATGGATCAGCTCTTTACGGCAGCCGACAGGAAGCCCTCATCCTCATCAAGGGCTCGTACAGGATACTGAAGCTCACAGTCAGGAGGTAAACACACATTCAGTCTGCCCTGCTGGTCAAGTGAGGAATGTATAAAGAGCATTTCAGCTGCTATTTAGTCTCCATCAATCAACACAGATGAAATAGACTTTAGTTTCTGTCTCTCTGCCTTGTATTCCTGTACAGTTAGCCTCCTGTTATTTATTTATCCATCCTTAAAGCATCTGTTTGTCTTGGCTGCTAGAAAACAGGGAGGTTTGAGAGGTTATTATTATCATTATTAGTACTATAATGACAGAAAAATGTCAAATGTGTCCATTATTTGAACAAAACATACAGAGAGGATATATGGATAAATAAAGTTCTATCATTCCTTGAAGAAATGCACATCGCCATCGAGTTTTAAACAAACTTTATTTTATGTTGAGGAATGATGTTAAAGGGATACTCCACCAGAAAGTGATTTTTTTTTGTCTGTTGCCATATTCCTTATAGTTAGATAAATGGGTTAAAACTGTTTGTAACCAGCCCAGCTGTTATCCTGATCCGGCAGTACTCCTTTAGCTTTAGCTTAGCATAAAACACTGTAAGCAGGGTTTCCCCCAGAAAACTTGCTAATCCCGGTGGTAGAGGAAGCCCATGGACAGACACCACCAGACCCTCTGTTTTTTCTGTTATATGGACTACAACTGAGTGAGAGCCGACCAGAGAGAGCTGAACTAGCTCACTTTGTTTCTGTTTTGTAGCTTTAGCCACAGTTAGCAGCTGTTAGCCACTGATAGCTTTCCTCTGGGTAAATCCTGGACTGGTATAGACTCACTCGAGTTCTGAGGCTTAGCCCGGTGGGAAGCCAAGGAAAGCCCAGTGGGTCACCGGGCTTATACCTAAAGCACTGGGGGGAACCCTGCTGTAAGTGAATGGTAACAACTAGCATTGTGAGAAAAAAGTCCTTAAATAAGACCTCAATAAACTTATCGACTGCAAACGAAGGAATTACAGGTACTATTTTAGACTCAGGACTACTTTATGACAAAGAACAGCTGTAAGCCTCATGATGCAGTGGCTCCAAGGAGATGTACATCCGTAAACAAACACGTATTTAAACGTTGTTTACAAACCTCACAGATGATGAGAAATAACACAAAGTCAGGAGATGCACAGAGATTATCTTCAAAAAACATTACCAGGTTTAGCCTAGTAGCCAGTATTTCTAGTAGCCAGTATTTGTTTTTAGGAACGTAGGCGTTTTGGGGCCGCTGCGTCATGTCCTTACATCGTTCAGCAGAGTATACAGATCTGTATACCTCAGCCAGTATTATTTATGGTCCTATTTCTCTGTTATTAGTGGGTTGAAAGCTAAAGCGTTTGGGAGTCACTGGGTTACTTTTACTCATTTTCTCTTGTTCCTGTGGAGGTTTTGCCAAACATGTAGTGATATTGTTTGCTATTAAATCAGAAGTAGCTCCAGAATGACCCATTTATAAAAGGCTGAATCCAGTTTGTGTCTTTAACTGATTCTAATCTGAACTTTTATGGATTGAAAATAGAAAAACTGTGGCACAAATTACTATTTATGGTCATTTTGGTCAATGTTGTGATCACAAACATAAAAACTACTTCCATTGATGTTGGAAAACATCACACATTTCTTGACTTTTTCATAATTTTAATTTAAAAGCAGAAAGATTGGACATCTCAACTTGAAATCCCCTCGTCTCTCATAGTGATGGATGTTAGTGGGTGCAGAAAGGTAACCTGTATTTTCCCTCTCTTCACATTTGAAGGCATCATCAGTGTTTTGGCTCCAGCAGGAACATTTCCACTCTGTGAAACAAATTCCAGTTGGCATCTTAACGTTTAATTAGAGGATGTGGGTTAAAACTCCATAGACCATCTGAGGTCATTTAACAGCATTTCCACATTTAAACTCTAAAGTTTATACTGTAATGAACTGGACTGTAAAACACATTTATTTCTCTTTGTTTAAATGGCTGAACGTATTCTGTAAATCATATAAAAAGTTCAGTTTTGAAGTATATTTGAGGACAAATCTGTAGATTGAACTCAAAGCTTCATACTAGAGCTGGGAGTAGAGCTGAATTCTACATACAATGTAAGGAAGGGTAGGAGAGTGAATTATGTTAGATCTTAACTGGACTGGGCTGCAATCAGACAGAACTGAAACCACTCACAACCACAAACCAGCAGACTACTCCTCACAAATGATTAAAAATACACATTTAGTTTATGATCATGGTTATTTATCAAGTTGTAATTAAGAGGGTTCTGAGTATGAGAAGTCTTTAATTCTTGAACATAAAGTCCAGTTAAAGTTCATATTCATTCTAAAAGGACTCTCACTAAAATATTATCTTGTTTTACTGTCCAAGTGTTTCTGGTACTAAGTGTTTATATAAAGTATATAGAGTACATTGAAGCTTAGCGTGGTTTTGGATCACGTTTTCTTGGCTAAAACATTTGTAAAGGTCCTCCAAGTCCTTGACGTTTTAGTAAACCACTGACCCTTCTGTTCCTTGTTGGTTTTTAAAACACAGCTCATGTTCACTATTGTTTCCAATCAGGATTTTGCTGAAGAAATGAAAACCTACAATCTTTGTGTGTGTTTTTTAAATCCGTTTTTGTCTCTTTGACATTGATACGCTCCATAATCCCATGTTCACTGGAGTCTGTAACCAACGTGAAGGATTTTATGAGTTTCTCAACTATTAGTTTGTCATCTTGGACAGCTTCAGACAGCTGTTTGGCAGAGATGGTCCTGCGCTGAAACCAGGTCAGGCGTCCAGTTCTCAGAACCTGCCGGGGGTCCGGTCTCTAATGCTGCTGCAACAGAACGATGTATTCACACAGCCAGACCATAACCTTAGGAATGCTACGTGCTATGATGGGAATCTCACCCACTTCATCAACTGTGCATGTGTGTGTGTGTGTGTGTGTGTGTGTGTGTGTGTGTGTGTGTGTGTGTGTGTGTGTGTGTGTGTGTGTGTGTGTGTGTGTGTGTGTGTGATCACATATTGCATACAAAAAGTCAGTGCAGTTAATCAAAGTTAGAAGTTAAATATTAACACGTCACATCACGGACAAACCTTCAACCTGTGCATTCATTGCCTGATTATTTTACAAAGTGTTTCAAATGAAGACCTCCTTTTTAGCTTACTTAATTAAGTCAAAGCTTAAAACTCAAACATGTGTAGTTTAGAAAAATACTCCCATAATAAAATCTGGGATCTCTGCATTGTTTTTTTTAAGAATTTAAATGACTTCATAAGAACAAATTAATTCTTTGACTCCAAGTATTTTTGAAACATTTTTCACCTTTTAGTGATTTTTTTTTCCACGCTCAAACTGGCCTTTTTTTGATAACCATAAAAATTGACTAGGAACAGTTAATTTTCATTTTCACCTGTCTGGTGGATCACTATAGCATGTATTGTGGCAGCCATGGCTGAGCAGGTATGGTTATCTGTTGATCAAAAACTGACGGGAGATGGGTTAAATGCTGAGAAATATTTTCCCCAAAAGGACAATAAAGGATTAACTATTATTATTTTTTATTAATATTAATGGTCATAGCTTCCTCTTATAAATCACATCAAGTTGTGTGTTTTTCAGGTGTCGTGCTGAAAAACGCACCCCTGCCTGAAAAAGCTCTGCGGTCAAGAATTTAGCATCACCTAGTGGTCATGTTAGCAGAATGTTATACCAAGCTGTGGGGTGTGAAGTAAACAGCTACTTATAAAAACAAAAGTGATGTACAATACCACTTTTTTTTAACGAGTACATACATTTGCGTACTTGCCGATACCGAGTGCCAATATGAGTATTAATAAATGCAGTTGGTCTAAATCAGTGGTTCTCAAACTTTTTGACCTGAGTACCACCTAAAACCTATGTAGGATCTTCAAGTACCACCATGATGTTGGACCTTTAAATAATACACACAGCTGCTGCTCGCTGTGATTTTAATCCGCTCTGCGCGGTCAGAAGGAGCGTCTGCCCACACACACGTACACAGGTGTGTGAATTTTTATCTGTCAAATGACGGACAGTCTTAAGATTTGTTCGTCAAAGTTTAATAAACTGGTAAATGACGAAAAATACTCCGTTAACGCGACCCCTGCTTGGCACCGATGTTTTTAGCTTAACCGTTAAGCTAATCTGTGGTGCACAAACTGTTAGCCCATCTGGCATTCAGACAACAGAAGTACGTCATGACATAACACATCAGAAATAAATACATCTTTATAAAAATACTTTAATGATGGTGAAAATATACCCAAATTAGGCCGCCTCCCGTTACAAACGCTTAATTTAAAAAAAAGTTCACAATTTTAGTCACCAATATTTCATTAAAAACAAAAGGGTCGGGTCCTCCGCATACCACCAGGGGGCGCTGGCGTACCACCAGTGGTAAGCGTACCACAGTTTGAGAATGACTGTTCTAAATCATGGTTGGTACACGAACGAATTACTGTTTTTTACTGAACCAAACATCGGGACTATAAGCGTTCGGACAGCATGTGTATACTACTGTCACATAACAACTACAAGTACTACTGCTAGTACTACTACTACTACACAAATAAGTTGACTCCCATCTCCTCCAGAGTTAGCTTCAGGTGATTGTCATTAGCTCTGTTTAGCTGTTTGTTGCAGCTCAACTGAGTGCCGAGCATCACTCTACCTTATATAGTATCAGTTCTATAGTATCTGCATACTTTTAAGAGTACGAGTATGAATATACGACCTTAGTATCGGACCGATACCAGCATCGGCATCTGTGCATCCCTAACATTAATTATTCAAGTACATTTATTTCAACGTATCTTTCTAAATATTACCCATCTCAAGTATTTACAGGCCATCCAGGAAAGTCTTCAACCTCCAGATTCAAAATGTTCTCTTCTTTTCTCCTTGTTTGATCATTCAGAGTTGATGTACTTGCTGCACCTGCTACCCCCTACTTCACACAAGCCCACCTAACTTCCATCATTGCCAAGAACATACCAACAACGTCAACTTCACATGTGCCTTGTTACTTTCACACAACACACCAAAGCGTGATGTAGGCATATCAACGGACCCGTTGTTTTCATCTTCCATATCGGATCTTTGACTGTGATCTGTAGGAGTGCAGTAGCTGCCTTTAAGAGACTGGTTCTCTACACTCAAACCACCATAATCCAAGGCCGTGGTAACTGATCAGAGTTAGAGTGAGCATGTGAGCCATCTATTGGATCCCTGTCTTGTAGGGTTTGAGTTGGAGTTTTTTTATGGAGTTTTATAAAAAACACAAAACACCTAGAAAGAACACAACCATGTTACTCCAACCCCTCTGGTTCCGGCCAACTTTAGACTGTATGAAAGATCCAGTCTGTCCACATAGACTAACACTTTGATGGACAAGCTACTAGCAATAATAGCCAATTTAGCCTAGTCTGCTGCACTTTGACCTTGACTTTCTGCCAATCATATCACAGCATTCACCTGTCTGGTTTCTGTCATGACCACAGAAACAAGTAACCTTCTGGAGAGTGCTGCAGCAGTCTCCTGCCAGACATCACACACACACACACACACACACACACACACAGCTCATTCAGGGTTGATGAAATACTCACGTTCACACACTTGGCTCTTCTTGAATAGTTTTAACAGTGGAAAAGGCCCCTTAGTTAAGAGCCAGGACTTGTTACCACCTCATTTAGTAGCACAGAGGGATTGTTGGAACGATGATGGTATGGGAATAAATGGAGGTCCATATTTCCTATGAGGTTTTTATTAGAAGTGTGAAAAGGCAAGACATTGTGTGTTGTGTGTGTGGAGGTGCAGTGGTCCAGCCTTTTTTGTGGTAATTTCAAACACATAAAGAGCAGACTAGCCAACTAAGACATTACTTTTTTATGATTCATTTAGCAACACACTGTTACCAGTGAGGTATGCTCCAAAATAGAGATTTGAACTGTCTGTCTTCATTATGCAATCTACGCACGCAGCAAACTGAGTGGCAAATATCTTAACAAGCTCAATCAGTTTGATCTAAAACGCCTAAGCATTTAGTTTTTTATGATTGGATTTCTTGTTCTAAATAAACGCTCCAACAACTCAACTGTTGTTGGACCTAAACCTGTATTTTAGGTGGTTTTTACTACTTGGGTTTAGTGTTGACCAGCCAGGGTGTTAGCCAAAAACTGGGAAAGTGGGTGTCCCATTCTGAGGGCATTTGGATGTGATTATGCCTGTGATTTGACCTGACAGTAGGAGTATGACAAGTACTAGAAAATAACATTTTATTGAGGTTTAACTTGGCTAGCACCGCTATGTGATCTTTGCATATAAACATTTAGGGCTTGTAAATCTGCAACTGGTATGTGGTGGTACGAGATTCAGATCAGCTGATTGAGTCAGACCAAAACAGAGCTGGCAGAAGTTGATGTGTTCTGCCAATCAGACAATTTATAACAAATACCTTCCTGTACTGAGAGCCAATCAAAATGGACGTCTTAAAGCAGGCCTGGAGATTCCTTGGAAACCCCCTGCTAAGTCTGCGTATTTCCGGTGGTACATCTTTCTGCCGACCAGCTTTGGCGATATTCGGATTTTATTTTACTTACACAAAATGAAAATTTGCGATTAGATACAGTATTACACAAAACGAGGATGGCTTTGCCATCTATTTTAAAAGCCGTCCCTTGCGATTTAGGCTGTCATTTTTGAAAACTGGCCGTCCAAATGATGGCGGGACAGCTCGCTAGCTAATACTATGTGACCAGCAAAGCTCACACATCCAGGCTTTCCAACAAATAGCAGCATACTGCATTGATGTGACAACTAAAATCTGCTACACTTTAAGAAACGGCAGCTAAGGTTCATTCTAATTAAACCCCTTCTTGTATGTTTTACACATTTATGCTGGAGGACATTGTTCCCCTGTCCTTTTTTGAGGTAAATTGAAAGCTATCCATTAAAACAGAGGTCTTTGTGGATAACCTTTAACAAATATAAGTATTTTCTCTGTTAATGCGTTTTTACTGACACTGAAACCAATATGATGTTTAGTTTGTCGTATACCCATGCATGTTGTTTGATATTATTGTCAGTTATAATTACCAGGAATGAAAAAATGGCAGTAGCATATTTCTCTTTTAAAGATATTTTAATGTATCATGCGCATTACAGTAAGAATTGAAAAAACATACATCAACAGGCTACATTTCATGTAGTTTTATGTATTTTTAATACTGCCCCCAAGTGGCCAAGAAGTGCTGCAACAGGTAGAAATGTATCAGAAATATTTACACAAACAAAAGCTGACCCACCAACATGTTTTAGCCAAAACATTCCAAGGAACGTTTACTGTAAAACATTCGTATGAAGCCAGAAAAGATTTGTATAATTTACCTTGTGGGTAGATTACTGTTGTCTGTTGATGACAACAACATCTTATTTAGGATTTTAAACCTGAAAGTGGTTAGTTTATCTTCCTCACCAACAGGGGGCGTCATGTATAGGTGCTGGTTCTGATCTAATCTGGTCTTCAGTGGGTTTTCCCTCTTCCCTACATGGTTTTACATGTATTTTATTTGGGATTAGGAATGATCCTTATGTTAGTGTAAGGTCGTGTAAAAATTAAACTGATCAAAGCTTTTGACTGGGAGCACGTACGGTGTTTTCCATGCTCTCAGTGGGTTTGTCTTGAGTGCGTCAGGAAATGACTCCCTAACAGGCTTCCCTGTACAGTTTTTTACTGCTCCTGAATAAATGGCCTTTTCAGCTGATGGAGTGGGCAAGAAAAAGTGGATTTAATTATATGATGTGAATGCAGAGGAAGGAAACGTGGAGCTGGCGAGGAGAGATGATGTGAAAATGGTGTTTTAGTGGAACATTTCTACTCCGATCTGTGACTCGGAGGCTGAGTTTAGATTTATGAATGGGGTCATTGTGATGGAAACATTTTCATTGCGTTTTCTTGTTGTTTTCCAGAATAATGTTAAAACACTTGGCTGTAGCTTGCTCTATAAACTGCGTTAACTTTGCTTTTTGTTCCATGTGTCAGCTGAAGCTCTCCCTCAGTTCTTTTCTTTTTATAAAACACATTTCACTCGGCGTATTGTTTTGTCTCTCTCAGAGGAGAGCTGACCAAAGGAAGGCCTGCAGGCTAAATTTGGCAGTAATTTACTGGTCTGCCCAGCAGTTCAGTGCAGGGTGAGTTTTCAGTGGTGGTGTTTTATAAGCTTTTTTTTTTTAAAAGCCAACTGAGCGTAAAAAGGAGCAACACTGTTGTTACGCAGAGTTGTGTTTTTTTTTTTTTTTTTTTTTT
>SSNR01000173.1:148027-211181 GCA_006937965.1 Callopanchax toddi | reverse complement strand
TTTTTTTTTTTTTTTTTTTTTGCAAAGGCTGCTCCTTTTCTACAGAATGAAGTGAAACCTGAGCAAAACGGACAAAAAGTGTGTATATAATTAGTATTTAGAGCTACAGTGTTTGACTATGGATTAAACAGCAGGGTTTTTAGGGTTAAACAAAAAACTGATAATATTATGAGTGGATATAAAGAATGGGATGTATGAAAATCCATCCATCATTTTCCCATATTTATTGAAGGTTGAGTTACACATCTAAATGACCCAAATATCACTTAAAGGCTGAGCCCTGCCACCGTACAGGTGGTTGTATCTGGGATCTCATGACCAGAGATGAGGGCTGGACCATAGACAGACCAGTAAATCAAGAGCTTCTTCTTTTGGCTCGGATCCATCTTTACCATGACAGACCCGAACAACGCCCTCATTACAGCAGAAGCTCTGATCTGTTGGTCCGTCTCTCACTCCATCCATCACTTGTGAATAAGACACCTAGTTCCTTAAAGGTACCATGAGGAATTTGGTAAACAATGTAGCCTAAAACTTTTTTTTTTTCATGCTTCTTAACAGCGTTCTAACAGAGTATATATAAATATATTGTGGCGATTAAAAAAACTCAGAAAGAAATCAATAAGGTGGTTTCCTCGCAGTTCTCTAAAAACCTCAGCCAATCATACGTTTCGAAAGCAATTATTGGACAATCCGGCTGTCTGTCTCGCCGAAGCGCCGCACATCTACACTGCTTGGATCCTCCATTGATGCCTGATGGAGCATTTTAAAGCAGAACGTCCCGGAATTGAGAGAAAGACAGAAACAGCCGGCTGTTAGCGCTTCCATTTGACGAAAAAAGAAAAAACACCTTTTCAGTTAGCAGAAAACAAAAAACATTTGGACGTAGAAAGAGGAAAAATCTGGAGGGACGTTTCAACGGCTCGTGTTTGGCTCTTAATCGTTTACGTGGCAATGCGCGGTCGCATGTCCGGAGGAGGCGCGGCATAAGGATTATACCTGATGGGAGGGGTGAGAGCTCTGAGACGTGTTTGTGTAAAATAGCTAGCGATACCTAGCTTGCTTGAAGGTTCCTCAGTGAACCTTTAAACTCTGTTTGAGAATGCTTTTTCTTTTTGCGTATATTTAGTCTGTTTTTAGATGGGTCAAGATTCATCCAGTATTTCTGTCAGAGAAAGATTCTCAGGGGTGCTTTGTTGTCCCGACCTGGAAATGTTACTTCCATGGTACTTCCTGTTTTCACCGGCCCTTTTATTACATCTGCCTTTTGTGTGTGTGTGTGTGTTTCTGAGTGGGCAGCTATAGCTGTGGCAGCGAGGGCATTCTCCAGCTAATGCATCATTTCCTGTTCATCCCAAAGCGTTCCCTCCCTACTTCCTGTCCAGCTTGGACCTAATGTGTTTGTGTCGAGAGAAGCAGCTTTTACCGGAAGCCGTCAAAGACTAAACATTTTGTTTACAGCTGCTGATCGAACAGGAAGCAGCTTTTTACATGCAGGTGTGTCTGTGTGCAGTCATGTAGGTCACAGTAACAGTAAAATAAACCTAAAGTATATTTTTATGTAGCACAAGCCTAGACTTTTTATTTTATCTTAGTTTTATGTTTACAGGGAATACTCAAAAAGACTGTCCAGTTACCTATGCAGATTAAAAATATCTGATCCTTTTTATGCCAATAAAAATCTGCCAGAATGCAATGGCTCCTCAATAAATGCCATGGAGTGGGAAGGTATTCAACACGCAAAAAACATTCATAGCAAGGTTTTAGTGGTGTACGATCTGGGTGGTGGTGCATTGGGGTCCAAGGTGGAGGACTGGCCTTTCTGGTCTCATGTCTAGACCACAACCCCATGACATTAGTGTCATATGGGGACGGCGGGAACTTCTGGCATTTGAATGCTGTCCAAAGGACGGTCATGCCAAGATGGGGCGTGTTGCGGATGTTGGTGTATATTGTAAGAATGTTGTGGAAACTTGCTTCTTATCCATAAAGCGTGGTGAGGGCCCAAGAGAGCATCACAGGGATGTCAAAAATAACCACTTATTTAAAAAACAAGGTGCAAGAAAGGTGCATTGGCATAAATGGAAACTATCCAAATGCAACCTGTAAGTTGGAGCCAAAACAAAAATGTAAATGTCCCATCCCACATTTGTATAGCACGTTTTCAAGTAATGGACTATGAAGCGCTTTACATGAGTCAGTCAACGTGGGTGAAGTGTCTTGCCCAAGGACACAACGACAAAGTGACCCAGCCAGAGTGGGATTAGAACTGACAACCCTCTGGTTGCAAGACGAACGCTCTATACTGAGCTACTGCCTCTCACAGTATAAACTATAGTATAGCCCTCTAGCGATATTGAGTATTAAGCCACGCCTCCTCCACTAGGCTTCAGTATTAAACCACGTAGAAGGCGTAGACGCTACGTCCCTCCGGTCTGAGGTCCGTCATATCAGTGTCATGGTTGCCGTCACACTGAGGGTTTTCCAAAGTTGGCGTGACCCAACTACATTCTAATAGACTGTGTAAACTAGAGCATAGTGGGGTCTGAGTTCTGTGTGAAAGGGGCTTAGCTTTTTAGAGTATTGATAGTGATTCAATGTCAAGCAACTCCAAAAGGAAAGTGTAAGATTACAGAGCAACGAAGCAGAAAATGTCCCCCTGCCTGAGACGTAGGCTGGAGTTACGTGGCAGCACAATTTGCAAAGAAATCAAAACTGATAGTTAAAGACAGGTTGATATTATGCACAATGTTGTGACAGCGTAAACGGGACCTTATGACAAAGCCCTTTGATCCCTTCTCGCTCTTTCATCTCCGCTCCAAATTAGCTAAACATTGGGTTTTTTTTTAGCTGAAGGCCGGTCTGGGAACGAGGAAGAGGAGATGAAAGAAAGGAAACGGGGAAAGTGGGTGAAAGACAAAAGAGTTGGGGGGTTTGTGGAATTCTTTTAGGCATTTAGGTGAAATAAATAGCTGACATGCTTCGACAAGATGCCATACTCAGATATGAACACAAGAGGATTCACATTTCAGGAGATGAATCATCTTCACAACGATTCAAGTGTAGAACAAGTATTTTTCTACAGTTTTGAGACTGAAAACACAACATGGATGTGTTAGTTTATATCTTTGGTGCCATGTTTAATTAATTGATCACAGAGCAAAGACTTTTGGCACGATGGTGATGGGAAAAACTGCCATCTTGTTGACTTCTTTCTTCAGTCACTACTATGCTGGTTTTTAAGGTGGCACCTTCTTACAGACTTTTTAAAAACTATTTGATAGTAAAATATGTCTTGATTTGTGACCAACTCAGTCTAAGAAATGTTCTTTTCCTTGGGAACTGGATAGGAATGTATGAAATAATCAGATGCTGAAAATGATGCACTCCCTACAGATAAACTAAACTTTTAATTACGCTGTTTTCCAGTCTCTTCATCTTGTGGCCAAACCGATCCACCACTGTCAGCCCAGCTAGTTACACCTTCTTGTTTCCCACATGTTCAGAAAAGGTTTTCAGTCGTCCAACCAGCACCAGGCTGCCATCTGCTGGCTCTGTTAGGACATTTAGGTTTCCATTCACAGATCTTGATGTAAAGTGAAATGTATCAAACAAGGTCTGCTTTTTTTACCACGTTTTGTCAAATTGGTGACCCAATGTGTTTCCTTGATGCACTTGTTTTCAGCTGTTCCTGGAAGAGAGTTCAGCTTCTCTGTCTAAACGCTGAGTCGCTCTTTGACTTCTTTTTTTCTCTTGGTTCAGACTGTCAGAGAGCGGTTTTTAGACCCAGACACAACACACACTCACACACACACACTTATCTAATTGTGTGGAATGTTACTGCAGAGCGATGGACGAGTGAAAAAACTCATGCACGTGCACACACACACACACATACTCATACAGTTGTTGTTTGGATTTTTGAACCACATGGTCCCTGGAGGTCTGTGGTGCCAAGAACCATGAAGCACAATAGTCTGCTCCCCCATCACTCGTTCCCAAACTGAACAATAGACATTCTTGGCATTCCCCAAGACCTCTTCCTCACACACACACACACACACACACACACACTCACACACACACACACACCTTTCTGGATCTGATTAGAGGCCCGTCCGTAAACATTTTGGTTATGTTCCTTGATGAAAATGTGGACATCAGAGAGAAAGAGTGTTTTTGTACTTTTGAGGGGGGTGGGGGGTTGTCTTCTGTGCTGGATCAGTTGAATGGACAGGGTGGACAGAAAGGGGAACAGAGTTCAGTTGAGTTTAAGGAGTTCTCGGTTGAGTTTTAGTGGCAAGAACGAAAAATCCATGTTCATAAAAGTGATTTTAATGGTGAATTCAATTCACCTCTTGCCTTCAGATTTATCCCTACAGTTTGCACAATAATGGGGCATGTAATTCATGATTACACTAACCCTAGTTATTTTTTTTCATTCACAGGAATAATACAACCGACAAAAAATGTTTACCGTTAAACTTATTTAGTCACATTCTGCTTTGTAAGCATGCTGTCTTTTCCTTCCAATTTCTGGTCACTTTTCACGAGTCCTGTAGCAGCTCTTTGCTGCTTTTATAGCAGCAGGCCGTCCACGTTCTCCTCATGTGACAGATTGATCAAGTAGAGGATCAGGTTTAATTAGTGTGAGCCCTGAAGTCTCACAAAGTCACGTATCTCGCGAGGACCCAATGTGGCTAGTTGTCATGCTAGCTCCAGAGTGTTTTTAGCTCATGATTCCTGATTTTTCCCATCGCTCCCTGCTTGAACACAGCTGATTTCTTTGATTGAGTGATGAACCACTCCAGTAGAAAGCAGTGAAGGCTGAGGAGACATTTCAACAGTTAAAATTAAGGAGTTTTTGAGCGAAGACTAACGTTTTTACGACAGTGATTTAAAACAAACACTAGGGGGTGCTAAAAACAATCCAAAACTGCATAGTATTCCTTTAAATGAATTCCTAAAATATAAACTCCTTCTAAACTTTCTAAACTCAGACAAATCGACCTCTTGAGAAAACGTTTCATTTTGTAGTGTAATATTTTAACCAATGCCCCCTTTAAATTAGGAGGAGACACTCAAAATCTAGAGCTGGGGTTTTCTACTCTGATTCTTAAACTTATTTGTTAAACAAAACAAATGAGGTTAATAGATTGAAGGGACCATGATTCAAATCAAACATACAGTAAAGCTGGTGCTTGAGATGACTGGTTTTATCCAATAAACTGGACTAACACAAGTGTGGGTTCAGGGTCAAAAAAAGAAAAAACAACAGCAAGATTTTGAAGTTGGTTTCATCCAGTGAACTTTCTCAATTGAAACTGTAAAGTGCAAAGTACCAAGCTTTTAACCTGTAATGAGATCTTTGTTAAAGCCGTTGTCTGGAGAATTTGAGCGAGGGAGAATTTTTTGAATCTAATGCAACAAGACCCCTCCCAGAGCACCCCACAGTAGCTGGGGAATGGCGAACTTTTTAGAAGATCCATGACCGCTGTCTTCCAGTATGGCAACGAACAGGAAGACACGGGGCATCCTGTGCAGAGCCCCATCTTTACAGGTTTGCGTGATGAGTATGCACGACATGTTGATCGACTGCAGAAATTTGAATGTTTTTGCCTTGAAAAATTTGCTGCTCAGTGTGAATTTATAGGGGAGGAAGCAGGGATTTCAGAAGACTAACAAATGTTGTTGTCTAGCTGTATATCATTGTTTAGAATGAACTGAATCATTGGAAACATAAAAAAAAAAAAAAAGTTGATTTATAAAAAAAAAATGCTCCGGACTGCAGCTTTAATGCAAGCTAATTTACAACTCACCCTGCAATTTGAACTTGACTTTCTTTTTTCCATGAAGATAGTTTTTTACTATTCAGCCTAGTAAATACATCTACATACCTCTGGGATTATAGAGTAATAATCTGAGCTACAATCTGCTTTGCCCCGTTGACAAAGGATTGCTATGCCATTAAAAATAATCAGTAATTTAAAATATTTCTTTCAAATCTGAAAGGTGGGGTTTATTCTGTATTTTTACAGTATTTTGAAGCTCAGCTGATTTAGAAAAGAGTGATTAGTTACAGGTTTAACATTATTGAGTGGGTGAGCCTGTCCACTACGCGTGTGGTCTCCTACAGTTGATCTGTCCTCTTGTGGCCTGGTTTTTATTAACTGGCCCATTAGACAGGGACTCTGTGATACATAACACCGGTGTGTCTCACACACACACACACATAGTCAAACAGGCAGACAATGTTGTCTCAGACACAAAAAATTCCTAGAACTCCTTTTGGAGGCAAACACATGAATCAAGCTGTTGGGAAGATCGTAACTTTCATGTGGGTCGTTTCCTCCAGATCCAAGAAGTTTAATGTTTAATCCGTCATCAGACGGGGCAGGAGTGTTAAAAGATGGAGGGAGGCTAAGAAAGAAAAAAAAACCTTGTATGATGTCGTAACGGTGAAAGGCTTTTGGCAGGTTTTTAAACTTTTATGAAGTGTGTCAAAACTCAGTGGAGGATGAAACATCTCTGTTTGACTTTGAGGTCTAACACAGGTGAAACTTTGCTTTGGGATTTGATTTAATGATACTTAAAGCTGTTATAATTTACTATATGGTTTTATGACTGTTGGTGCACAAATAAATAAAAAAAAGTCAACATAATTTGCTAAACTTTGAGGAAACACATTGGCTTATATGTTCCATGATTTATCATTTCTGACTGGTCAGAGGTTTTTTGACTTAAATAATAACATTTTTTTAAACTAATGTCCTATAAAAACATGTCTGCTCAGATGAAGGAATTTGTTTAAAACCCATTAAAAAAAACCCTAAATTATATTCATGTGCAGCTTCTACTGTAATTTAATGTTCAGCTGTTTGAAGTCTGTTTTGAAACAGGAACCTTTTTTTTTTTTTTTTTTTTTTTTTTTTTTTGCTATTGTGTCGTGTTTGTCTCAGGATATTTGAGGAAATAACAAATTTTCTCCGTGTTTTTCTGCAGCAGGATGTGCGGTCAGTCGTTGATTCAGAAAACTTGCCACAGCCACGTTTTTGCAGAAGTATCATGTAATTGTTCTGAGTCGTTAGTTGAATTTGTTCCTGGCATTGTTCTTTTCAGTTAAACCAAGACGTTTGCAGACAGTCATTTCCTCTAGTAGTTATTGCTTCAACTTGTTGCTCTCTGTCTTCTTAACACTTGACTTTAACCTTTTAACTGGAAGTTCAAACACTTGGTAGAACACATTTTAGTCCCTGTATCTACTTTGAAACATGCAGGGAACTTAACTGAATAAAAGCAGCTATTAAACAAAAAATGCATAAAAATATGGGGATGTTTGAATGAAAAGTTGAACATTATTACCTTAATATTCATATTATGTCTATATTATGTGTGATATTTGCATCAAACCATTTCTGGCTCACTAAGTAACTTTTTCATTTTTTACATCTTTTTCTTGAGTCAGTATGTGCTAATATGACTCTTTACAGGGTTAATTAAACTCACTCAGCCCCATCTGCTGCTTGTGTCCAGAATACCACATTTGCAACTTCTGAGTCTCCAGTCTGGTGACCCGAAGTCTCACAAAGTCACGTATCTCGCGAGAAGCGGTAACGCTTTATGGTAATCCATGTTTCCACCTCAAAACCTGCTCAGGACAGATGAGCTGAAGACACAGACATCATATAGATGAGCTAAGAGATCTATTGTATTGTGTTCATCATGGCGGAGCCTCCAAAGAAACAAAGAAAACCTTTTATCTGATGATTGAAAACACAGGCGCCCAGTGAGGGGAGGGGAAACAGTTCATTTTTACGACAGTGATTTAAAACGAACACTAGGTGGTGCTAAAAACAAACCAAAACTGCCTAGTGTGGCTTTTAAAGCAGCCAAGTGAAGTACTGGGATTAGTACATTCATTAAAAACCTGCCATATCAATCCTATACATGTATGCTGCCCTCTGGTGGAGGATCTAATAACAATATTGTATCCTTTATTGATCCCCTTGGGGAAATTAATCTCCAATTTGGACCCATCCTCATTGTTTGAGGAGCGGTGGACTGATATCTCAAAATGGCGCCCGGGCCCAAAGATACTTCAACGCAACGCTGGGCTGGGATTCAAACATGGAAGGGTGAATAAAACATTTTATTGCATGGTTGTTATTTTCACATTGGATAATAAATAGTTAACTTTTTAAGACTACATTTTAAAATGATTATTTCATATATTCATATAATACCATAACATATTTCAGGCTTTAAAGGGTTAACTTACATTGTATTATAGCCTGTATTGCCCAAAATGAAAGCAACAAATAAGCTTTTCTGTTGCTTTTTTCTTGGTGGGTTAATAAGTGCGATCATGCTGTCACACAGAGGTGAAATATTTGTGTTTCACCGTCCTCCCTCTCTGGTCACACCTCAGCTGACACCTGTCTGTTTCACATCATTGTCTGGAATGGACAAAGAGGTACAGTCACTAAGGAGTCCCTAAACCATGCTGCTGCTGCTAACAGGACACCAGCTTCTTCTACTACCACACTAAAACTGTTAGAAATAGAAGGTGCAAGTGTATAAAAATGACTTGTTACCTTTGAACATCCTCAGTGTGGAGAAAGAGTGAGTCATTCTGATCAAACTGCTGAACTAAGCTAAAAATGTGTCTCTGTCATAAGCAAACAACCCTAATCTCAAATATGTCTTTGCAGCTCATGTAAATGTTATTTTAGAAAACTCCGCACCCCCTTAAATTTAACATTTCATGATTATTAACATAGAACTCTGTGGTTCTATAATAATTCTGCCAGAATATACGTGAAAAGTTAAGTTTATGACAGTTTAAAGGTTATAAAATTCCTCGCGCTGTCCTTATTTTGAGGTCAATGGGAATTTCTGTTCATTTGGGGCCAATTTGACCTGCTCAGACAGTCGATGGTTACACAGTGTTTCTGTTTTAAGGATTTATTTTTTACCTCGACATATTTTGACTATCAGCTGCAGTCTTTCAAGTGTCTCCAGGTGTTGGTGTGACATCATGACTTCATCAGCTGTTTGTCCTGTGGGTGTGGCCATATCCAGGTTGGCCACGCCCACCACTACTGTCTGGTAATTGTCCACTGCGCTCGTTTCCTGATCTCGTTGGCTCCTTTAAACCAGTGTCTTTATCTGTTGCTGTCTGACTGGATGTTCACCTGTTGTTCCAGTCCATGATATGATTAATTACTTATGTCTGATATGTCTTTTTGTTTGTTTTTTAAACTACTTAAAATGTCTTGCATCATGCCTGAATTAGTGATAAATGAGGAGAACACACACACACACACACACACTGATAGTCTGGGGGATTGAGCACTAACAAACAGCACATTGTGCTGCAGAGGCTAAACTGGACTTCACCCTTCCTGCCATCGACCTCTGGCATGGGTCTCGTCTCACTGTACTGATTACCCGGAATGTTAAATGTGTGTGTGTGTGTGTGTGTGTGCACATTTTAATAGCAGCACACTTGATTGGATGTGTGCATCTACACAGCAAATCTATGAGTGGGTAAGTCACTCAAAAGTCCATCATGAAGAGTTCAAGGGCCGACGAGGCAAACAGAGAGGGGCCTGATTGTACACACACACACACACACACACACACATGCGAGACCCATAAAGCAAACAAATAGATCCTAATCGGGAGAACACATGGGGTAGAGAGGAGGAGGTGAGCTTGTTTAGGCTTTCCAGCATAGTTAACCTTTCACCTTTTAGGGGCAGACAGGGAATGTTAGGAATCTGCTCACATGCACTCACTTCCATGGAATGTGCAGGAGATATAAAGTCACCAGGAAATCTTTGAAGCCCACTGAGGGCCTTGTGTTGTTAGGAGCCTGCTGTTGTGTGGCTGGTTAAAGTTTAACACGGCGCTCACACCTCGTCATGTTTGGGCTTCACGTCTGGCCGCAGCGTTGAAAAACTAACGCTGCACGCGTCACAGCCAGCGCATACAGACGGCATCAGTTAGTCACGCTACAGGATGGTTCCATGCCCATTAAAGGTCAGACGTTGATGTTTAGTTGCCTTAAGGAAGATGTGCTCGCTTGATGGGTTTAAATTGTGAAGAAAGTCACAAGGTCGGTCGGCATTAGAGAAGCTGTGCAGATTTAATCTTTGTTGTACTGTCAGGGAAGACAAAACACCTAGCTGACGTTATATTAAGCTGTGGCAACTGATGATGGGAGTTCTTTTATCACTTTTCAACTTAAAACATTGTTTATTCAGCTATAAAACAACAAAAGAGCATTTTAAAATTTTTAGACGTCTTTACAATCTCAAACAGAAGGAAATCTAATATTACGCTAATACCAAATCTAAAAAGTCTATGTATTTTCTACTGCTAAGTTCTGAGTTCTTGTGTTCTTGCTTCGTTTTTGTCAAAAATTGATGGAAAAAGTTTTCATCTCAAAAACTTTGATGGACTTTTGCAAGTCATGCACACAGCACCACAACTTAAAAACCATCGATAGGTGGAATTCATTCCAGCAACAACTGTCGGTAGCTAGTTAGCTACACAAAATTAAGGAAAATCATATCGTCTAGTAGGTTCATGCAACACTTTTGTGAGAAGATACATGCCCATGTGACTTGAGCCTTATGACTTCAACCTGCTGTCCAGAGTTTTCCCTCTTTCAGGAATTATGTATCATTTTTTAGAAATCCATGTCAGTGATAGTCCGACTCTGTTCTGTGATATAAGGTAAGGCAATAAGTCAGATTTTTTAGTTAACCCTGTCCCAGTGCCGTAGAGCCCCACACAATTAGAACTGAGTGCTGCTCAGCATTAGCCAATAGCGTTCGATATCCACGCGTTAGATATCCACTCACGTACAAATGTCAGTCACAGAGTGTGCGTTGGTGTTTGCGGCAGTACCTAGACTGGTGCAGTCTTGGCAACATTTCTTCTGGATAAGTAAGTCTATATATGAAGAAACAGCCTAACAAGCTGCTAAACTTGTTAGGTTTGCATTCGGACTACCAAAAACCTGCAGATGAAAGTGTTCCAGACCACCTCTGAATGAGATTTAAGTCTGAATACAATCATATAGACCAGGATAGATTCTAGTGCCAGTTCTGAACTGGGTCAAAGAGTTGTGAACAGTGTCTTCTAAGGTCTGCCTTGATTGGTCATGTGGTTTTGGTGGCAGGACGATGAAGATAAGACAATGTGTGTAGTTCTAGCTAAAGATGATTTCTTTTCATGGTCATTTGCCTAAAATTTGAGTTGGAGACCAAAAGTTGGTTTTCCAGAACTTTCATGATGCCCTTACTAAATGTTTGACCAGCTATTGGAAATGCCAGTGGACATAAAGTCTATCTGTCTCGTCTTTTGAGACTCGCAAAGTTGAACTGGCAGCCAGAGAACATCATTTATCAGTGCCACAGTGTGCACCAGTTAAACCATTCATCTTTCATCTTTCGTTATATCCCTGTGACAGAAGTGTGTGTTTAAAGAAATACACCCCAGTGATAAGAACACTGATGAAAGTCTCCTGTTTGTGTCCCCCCCCCCATTGTGTTTGTCTGTAATTATTTAGCAGACGTTTCTGCTCTCCTGCAGACCTCCCATCCTTTCTTGCATTCCCCGTCTTTCACCACATTTTGTTTTTCTTGTCTTGGCTAAAGTCAAAGAGCCAACCCACCCCACTCTGTCCAGCAGTCTCTGCTTTCTTTACTTTTTTAATCTGTTTTTTATGCTCAACAAACACACAAGGAGGAAGAAGTACCTCTGCATTTTCCCCCTCCTGTTGAACAATAACAGCGCAAAACTCTGGGTATTATTTTAGCAGCCGTCCACCACTTTATCTGTCCTCCACAACGCTTCCTCTTGGACCAACTCGCACATCCTGCTGTAGAGAGATAGAGAGAGGCAGGGGAAGAATGGGACGGGAGAGAGCGAGAGGGAAGGGAGGGCGAGAGACGCAGAGCGACGGAGGGAGACATAGCCATGTTTTGTCTTCCAGCGAGAGGAGCAAAGGAGGAGGAAAAGAGGAAAAGGAGGGAGAGGGGAAATGAGGATCATCAGCTGGTTTTTCCCTCTTGGTCACAACCTGCCACCCACTTCACTCCCTCATCAGCGCTCGGACTTTCAAGTGTCACACCGAATCCCGGCTCTCCTCTCAGACCGGCTTGAGGAAGAGGAGTTGATCTTCATGCATTGGACAATCTACTCAGAAAACTCCAGAAGTCTAATTAGAGGCGTTTCGATTCAAACTCCTGCTAGTAGTTGAACTTGACTTTTAGCAATCAGGCATGTTGTGGACTGATCCTGGACCAGAGTAACGGTGGATGGTTGTCGGGTCAGGTAAGGTTTGACAACTTCCCATCTCAATCTCCATCATTTGGACATTTATAACGAAAACAGGAGCTAACATCGACTCTCTTGTGCGTTCCAACAGTCTTTGTCCTTACCGTAGGACAGCGTAGAGTCCAGGTCTGTGTTTCTGTCTGGTATTTGCTCAGTGCTTCAATGAGACTGTGTGTGACTGATACCGCAAAGGTCAGCGCGCATAATCAGTCAGCTGTTGCTGTTTCTGTCCATTAAATCTGACATTCCAGGACAGGCCTTTCATAGAGGTCTATTCAGAGCAGTTTCAGGTAGTTTTAACCTGAATTTATGATATTTCTTCTTCAATTACTTTGACTTTCCTTGTATAGACCAGTTTATCTGATCTTTAAGATGCTGAAGAGCTCCACGTCGTCCTTAGAAGACATCTATAAATAGAAGCTCGTCTTGTCTTGCTAACTTTATTGAATTTCTAGCTTGGTCACAGAGAGAGACACCAACACAAATGCAGAATTATCTCATTATCTAGTTCTACGTCAAACATGTGCTCCTTTTCATCAAATACCAGGGAGTTCTTTGACTAAATGGAATTCATGTGATTCTGCTTTGCTTGTTTCAGGCAGTGACAGAACTAGGTTACAGTGTCAGAAACAGGAAAAGTGGGATTTCTTTGGGTTATATTAATAAAAACCTGCACCGTCGGTAAAGGTCTGTGTAGGCCCAAATGGGAAATGTCCTGTATTTATAGAGCACTTTCTGGAGTTCTACACTCCCCAAAGTGCTGTACAACACATCAGATATTTACCAATTAACACACACATTCACACACTGGTGGTGACGAGCTATATTGTAGCCACAGCTGCCTTGGGGCACACTGACAGAGGAGGAGATTAGGCTTAAGCGGTATCCAAATTTAGATACCGTCAAACTTCCTCCATATTTTACCGTGATGTACAGTATTACCATGACCAGGATTGAACTGGGACCATAATTCAGCCTGGGCATTTCTTACAGCAGATGATGTGGGAATACCAACACTCCCCCCCCCCCCCCCCCCCCCCCCCCTCCCTCCAGGGAGACTGAAGCGCTATAAGCGCACGCAAACACATCCTAGGCTGTATGAGCTCACGCCACAACAGGAAGTGCTGATTAAAATGAGACGCGCATCCCGGTACGGACGGACCCAAAGTTACCATCGGCCCACCAGCAATCCAGCACTGACTGTGCATTTTTTTCATGACTGTATTGAAACTGATACCGATGCTATTTTTAGACACCGGATGTATCAGGTAATGCCATAATACCGGCCAAGCCTAGGGGAGATGCCATGCACCAGGACCCTCCGACCACCACCAGTAGACAAGGTGGATAAAATGTCTTGCCCAAGGACACAATGGCAAAGTAACTAAGCCAGAACTGGGCTCAAACCAGCGACTCTCTTTCTCTACCACACCGGCTACTGTACCTACTGAGTTACCCACTGCAAATGGGTTTGCAAATGGTTTGAAACTAGTTTCGGATAACGTTTCCAGGGACATTTTTGGAGGTTCACTTGTAGACAACAAAAGTTCCAAAAATAAATCAAGTTTTGGTCAGATTAGAAACTTTAAGTTAAACCCAAGCTGACGAATTTAGGAAAAGTTTCTTCATACCTTATGTACTGAGGCCAAACCCCTATTATTGAACAGAACACCTTTAACTCATCTGAAACCATCCAGATTTATTGACTATTTATTGCAAAACTTTTCATTCTTTACTGTTTCTGTCTCTGTTTGCCCTAAATTACCTCGTCTTATAGCATCTTAATGGAAATATTCATACATTATCACTAGATCTCTTTCAAAACAAATAACCTTAGGTGTTCGTTAGATGTCTACGAATCTCTTCACACTGATGTATTGCAAATCATGTGTGCTGGAATGGATACATGCATCTGTCAAGCTTTCCCCACACATTCCTCTGGTAAAATGTTCCAGTGAACCACTAATATGATCAAATTAAACTGGTGAGATAAAAAAAATACTGCCCACTGATGTGTCCTGATGCTATGTAAGACATTTTCTGTGCTCGCCATGATCAGAAATGTGTTCCTTCTAGGAAGTACCGGTCGTACATTCTGTCGTTTGTGGGATGCATATTCGCTGACTCCAACTCAGGCCTCTCAGGGTTTTGGAAGGAAGCTGTGTGGTTTTAAGAAAGTTGAACTTTTCTCCCCTGCTACGCTTAAAAAAAACCACTTTGACTTTCTGGGTTGGAATCCAAAGTTGCAAGTGGGGTTATTTGTCTGATATACAGTCTGTCTCCGTTCAACGTCACAGTGTTTGTTTTGATTTTCACCGCCATCAATCTCTGAAAACTAAACTTGAAGACACTGGAGGCGGCGTTGAGGGTGTGGGAGGTGGGCGCTAATGTTTGTGGTGCGTTCATTAATGGTATTTTTTGTCTGGTTGAGCTTGGATAGTTCCCACACGTCCAAATGCGCACACAAAATCATACACCGGCTTTACATAAACTTTCTCAGGGGATATTTCGAGGACATCGTCAGTGAAGCTGAACAATCAGTGGGCTCAGATTGAAATCCTTCTTAAGGAGCCAGGACCAGGAAGCTGGAGTGTTTATTTTGGAAATGGGTCTCCTGCTCCTGCTTTATCATAAACAATAATACTCAAAAATGGTCTTTTCCTCTCCCTCGTGGTGCCAGGACCCGCATTCTTCTTCCAAAGTTGTACCACATTATTGTTTTTGCACCAACTGTGCCAAGTAGTTTAGTGAAATGACCCCAGATTAGCATCATTTTGTGGGTCTTTTTGTACTTTTGAAGATAACAGTCTTTACTTTTACTAGCTTTTGTTGGGAATTACCTTCAGATATTTTCAAAGCCACGTATTAGGTCTTAGCCAGTGATTCCCAGCTTCACCTGTTAAAAGCTGCTCTCAGATCTCATGAGTACATGCTTATATCTGAGTGTCGCTAAAGATAAACTATTATTCAGCCTGTTTATCTAGTTAAAATGCTTTCCAGAACATTTGTCTTTGTACAGAACACTACCAGGCACCAGATCACAAAGCTTCAATATGTTTGTGAATCATCAGATGTTTTTTTTAAGATGGAAAAGTCTGGGCGTGTACGCAGAGCCAACTGAGAGAATTACCTGAAAACTCTGTTTGGTCTGCTTGAATACAACAGCTCGTCCTTTAATAATCCAAAACTTTTCTTCATTCTAGTAGAAATATTTCTTTACTACTGCATCAGTCTGAAGGCAGGTGAGTCCTTTATGCTGGAAACAGAAAAACTCCTGATTCTGTTAAAATAAAACCGTGTAAACACTGGTAAAAGACTTCATCTCAGACCAAAACCCATTCATAAACTTCTTTTTTCTACTAATTGGTACAAGTCTGGACATGTTGAGCTGAGCGAGCTGATGCCACTATTCATTGACAGTTTTTTCTCTCTTCCTTTAATTGAGAATGCTAGACTCATTGTACAGACTACTGACCACAGGGAATCCAGTTCTGATCACAAATACATCAGTTGTTTGTTAACAGTTGTTGACGTGGTGCTGAAAATGATCTAATAACTGTCCCTATGAAACATGTGATCACTGAGCAGAGTGAAGTCACCTGGTTTAAATGATTCAAAACTTTTTGACCTGGGGATTTTTTGTAATTGAATAATTTGATGCATCGTTTTTTTTAGCTCTATTTGTACACCCAGCCTGATCTGTTGTTTTAAGGCGTTCAGTTATGAGTTATTTGTTTTACTGATTCGGCTCAGCTCAAATCACCTTCAGGCGTCTTTTGGTTTGTTTCATTTGTTGGCAGGTGCACACGTAGAATGAGAATTTGGTCTCCATCTTTTCATTTATCCTCCTCTTATTCAAAGTTGGGTTGTTGAGGTAACAGATCCAGGAAGTAAACCCAGATATCTCTCAGAAACATTTGAAATAGGCCAGATCCCAATACTCGCACCTCCACCCTACAGTCCTCTATGAAGTGCACTTGGAATTGTGGGTAATACCCTTCACCGAAGTCTGCATTGGTGCGGACTTCAGCGAAGTGAGTAGTGAGGGTGGAAAATGGGGTGGGGACAAGGTCTGGAGTCTCCACCCAAGAGAATCGGGACACCCTAGCGCACCTCCGCGGGAACATGCAATTGAGGGGCACAAGTGTGGAAGTGTGAGTATTGGGACTGGGCCATAGTCCTCTAATGCCTTAGTATGACTTTTCTGAGCAAAAGTTGTATTAAGTACTGGATCTTGGCTGGTAGTTTGGCACCAATCTGTTGCTGATCTGGTTATCCATGATTAGAGGAGGTCTTCTTCCTGTTTCTAGAAACTCTGCTGATTTTGAGTGATGTCACCAGTGGGTGTGGTCTTTACTGTAGATAAATAACTGATAGAACGCCTCTTCAAAATGACTAAAATATCCCTTTACGTTACTGAATTTCAAGTAAACAAATTTGGACTTTTATAGTTATTTCATATCTTCTGCTTCCTTTTTGATTTTTTTTTTCTTCATCTTAATTTTTCTCTTTGACCTTGCAAGTTTATTCTGAAAAAATTATTTAAAATAACGTGGCTCAGGAAGAGAGGTCGCCTGCCAATCGGACGGTCGGTGGTTTGACCCACTGGCCCCCCTGACCCTGGACCTCATATACCTCTAATCTGTGAACCAGATCTGTTTTTTTTTTCTCTCAATTCCAGATGTGATACCTTCATGTTTTGCTCACTCAAGTATTTTATAAAGTTAGTGGCTCACAGCAGCCAGATTTATAGCAAACTTCATATTTCTAACCTACATCTGATCCAAAATTAGACCACAAGTCAGCAGCTTTCTCCATTTTCTGTACAGCTCTCTTTTCTCCTGTAGCAGTGTTCCCAACAGTGTTATTTTAAAAGATACGAAATCCTTCCAAATCCCAAGAATGGTACATTTATATCTGTCTGGTCTGTTGAATTTTTTTGTCTTTTCTTTTTTGTTTTTTCATCTCACATTCACACTCCATCTGTGGGGTTCAGTTGAATCTGGCCAACGGTAGATCGGAAGTCTGTAAAAGGAAACTGTTGAATACCTTGGGATACACTGGAATGCCTAGCCTCAGATCAAACTGGTGTTGTACATATGTGAGATGAGTTTTTAATGGCAGCGCTGGAAGAGTCCAAACAACTTGTGAGGAAGCTGTTACCACATGGTTTGGCAGGAACCGTCCACTGTAGGTCTGTGCTTCGTTTGATGTTCCAAGATACTCACAGCTTTAATGTCAACTTTGTGGTCTTAGCTGGAGTAAGACGTATCTAGACGAAACATGTTCAACATAGACGGTCAGTGGACCGAAACAGAAAATAGGAAGCTACTTAAGAAATAGATTGTTTTTAAGTCTTAATGCGTTCCTCCCCTCTCGTCCACACAGACGCAGCGTTCCTCTCATCAGGCCTCATTCCTGGCATTTGGCGAAGCTGTCGGAGCCGCTCCTGCCTCCACCGCCCCCTCCTCCATCACCTCCACCCCCACCCCCCTGCCTGCCTCCCGCAGACTCCCCTCCGCTCCCCCCTCCTCCCCCTCCGTCTGCCATGCAGCTCCACTCCGGCTCCTACACCCTACCCTGGCACACGAGCGACAACAGGTGAGGCAACAAACTGTAAACGTGTGAAGAAGTTTGTGTCGAGTTTTGTTTAGTGAAGTTCTGAGTCCCCGCCCTTTTTTTGTTTCACATATATTTTTATCAACAAAAAGAATAAAACTCCATCCAGGCAATTGATGAAATGAAATTCTCTCGTCGCACCACTAGTTGGTGATGTTTAAATCAGTGGCACATCAAAATACAAAAGAAAAACCATTCTGACTAAAAAATGAATCTCCAAAGCTTTTATTGTTTTTTCTTTGACTGTTTTCTCAGTTTTGTACATTTTCAGCATAAAATCAAAAACAAAGTCAGTATTTAATACGTATTTTGTTTGTCAGACATAATAAATTAAAGATTCTACAGCCTAATGAACATCTTTTGGTCTAATCTGTATAAAAACATTCCTTTACACCAGTATTAAAGGTGCTATTCTATTTTCAAAATGCAAAAATGATTACATTTAAGAAGCTGAAAGCAAAACTGCATTGAATTTGAGGATGATTGAAGTAAACAGAGCTACTTGTTTCAGATCAGAACTAAAAATGTATGATATCTTCATGGATGTTTCCACCACATTAACCAAGTCTAAGATAAATATGAACGATAGTGACTTTAGAACAATTGGAAATCACCTAAAATAGACAACTGAATGACACTAAATTTTGTTCTAAATGTATTTCCTAATTGTTCAGAAATAGAACAGCTAGATTTGTATAAGAACCTGATGTGGAAGCAGTTTGTTAACACTGAGTGTGTCATCCTGTTAGCCTGAGTCACTCTCTGTGACTCCATAGGGTTTAAGCTCTAAGTCTGGAGGGGATTTTTTACAGTGACTTCATGGTTGAGCTCCAAAAAACCAACAATCGCCAGGAAACAGGTGACATCACTGTTTTAAAGTCAACACAGCCCACGCAGGAAGCACCGATCTATTCTGGGCTTCTTTTTAAACATTCCCAAGCGATAACCAATCAGATTCTTCTGGTGACGCCACACGGAGAATATGTATATTGTCTTTTATTGTCTAAAAGGTTTAAAATAACGTTGTAGGGGTGACTAACGCTGTTTCTATTTTACTTGTGAAGTCAGGTCAGTCTAATGACAAAAAGCACAGTAGGACAAGAGGAAAATGTTTTTTAGGTAAATGGAGAATATTGATGATGAAAGAGACGAGCTAACGGCTAGACCGGTAGGATGCTGGAATTATGTCTTTGTAAAATAACCCTAAACTCCAAAATTTCTTGTGGTTCATGCAAACATTATTTGAAAATGAGATGCACAGATTCTGATTACTAAATCTTGTGCAAACTTATGATATCAATCTTGGCTGATATATAGTTTTTATCGAAGAGCTATAGTTAAAATACTTTTTTGAAAAGTCAGATTAACCCCCCAAAAATTATTTCTCGAATTATAAACGTGATAGATCTGTTATTGTAAGTGTGAATTAGTAAAGATTCACAGGGCAGAAAGAAAACCTTTTTTTTTAATCGCTGCTCTGTGATGGTGCGTTCACGGACTAAAAATAAAATCGGATTTTTAAATTTCAGATTATCCAGTCACCGATTAATGCGATCGTATGGGCTGATTCTGATCACCAGACAATGCTTGAGGTGCATCTCTACTTTACAAAGCCAACATTTTCACATGACATGGTTATACCTATAGAAATTATTATGAAAGTCTAACAGGAAGTGTTACACACCACACAGGAAGTGCTACAGATAACTAGCTCTGCCACCAATTTCTGCTTAAAAAACCTAAAACAATTAAATAAAACCTGTTGCATAATGTCAAATTCATGTTAGTATAAAGTTTATAAAACAGCATTTATGTAAACCGTGGTCCACTTTGGTCCTGTGCTAGCAGTTAGCTCATCAATCTGGTCAAAATGTATCTACATTTCTCCAAACAGAGGTTATTCTAAGAGCTTTCTTTAACCCATTTCAAAAGATCTAAACTGTCGATTTAAAGTACATTTTTTACCCTATGGAGTTTTCTAGTCATTTGGGGTCAATTTGTATAATTACAGCAATATAATAACAGCAATTCAGTTACTTTAAACACAATAACTTCAATAAGTTTCAAATTAAAACTGTTTTGCAAAAATACTTTGATCTCTTGGTTATAAGTTCAGTGACAACATGAAGCAGTATTTATCTCTAATGCCTGAGACTCAGTACTTAGCAGGGGGGCCATTATTGCTGTCAGGGGCCACTGGCCCCCCCTAGAGCCACCCCTGGTGTGAAGGTTAAAAACACTTTTTGCAATGACTCAAAACAATTACCATCCAATACGACAAACACTAACCTGACTTATAAATCATTATTATTTATTATCACTTAGATATTTGACCAGTCAAGACTCAGCACTGGATTTAATAACTGTTGATATTTGTGTCAGAGAAACACAACAGGGACAAAGGGCTGCATCTCCCCGTCAGGTAAAAACAAAAAGAAGCCATGAGTTCCTGTGTGACCTCACCGAGGTAAACCTTCATCTGTTACAGAGAAAGAGGAAGTCTGCTCCGTCTGTATGTTGACTCACAATAAAAGTCTGTCCTTGTTCATCAGCTGCCATAAGGGGTTTGTTCTGTTCTGATAAGAATCAGTGATATAATGCTGCTAGATTTAATAGTCCCATGAGGATTAGATAGCAGTAAATGTGTGTGTGTGTGTGTGTGTGTGTGTGTGTGTGTGTGTGTGTGTGTTGGTCTTTTATTCCCACAGTTTCTCCTGCCTGATCTGGTTACACACACACACACACACACAGGATCTGAAGAGGAGGCAGCTCCTGGCATAACTATAGACAATGGCATGTGACTCCCAGAACATGTAGACAAAGAGAGGAAGACATTCAATAAACTGTGTGAAGACGGGGGGACATTCTGTACAGTCTGAATGTGTTTGTGTTGATTTCTACACTTTGAAAGTGTGTTATTGTCTAACAGTTCACACAGTATGAGGGTTAAAGGAAAGAGGTTTATCTGTTTTCACAGTACGAGTCGGTTAATAAAAGTTGTGTTTTACGGAGCATTGATCTGTGGAGCCTCGTTTGCGTTGGTGAGTCAGCATCAATCCTCACATGTTCCAGATCGCTGTGATTGGACAGAAGTGACTGTCATTTCCTGTCCAGCTCCCGTTTGACTCTCTCAGTCAGCCGGGTCAAATCTATACCGGAGCCTCCCCACGCTCATTCATTGCTCACTTCCTTTAAAAAAGTATGTTCCCATGCAGATAATGATGCTCTCTTTCCCACTAATCTGAATATTTCCTGCAGTAGTTTTGACAAGCATTCTTATCGTGAAAGCATTGTTTTTTCATACTTCATGCATTCATTTTTTTTGCTTTTCCTAATTTTTTCTTGTGTAAGAAAAAATATATATAATATTGATTATTTTGGCTGATATTAAAAACATGACATTTATTTCTCTCCTTCAGCCAAAGACACTCCAGTAACGCTGCACTTTGGCTCTTCAACATAAGAATGTCATGGTTACATGAAACATTTACTGACTTTATTCTATTATATTGCTAAATTTTAAATAAAAACATTCAGAAGTATATACTTTGATAACCAATAGGCATGGTTTTGAAACCACAAAGTTTTGATCGCTAGAAAGTTTTTTTTTCTAGAGTTCACATTTTAAGAAGACTGTAAGGATCAATTTAAGCCAGCAGGTGGCAGAGTTGTGCTCCGTGGTGAACAAAAACTTACATAGAATCAAAGTGGGCCACAAAAATGCCTAACATTGTACCTTTTTTGGATAAGTGTCAGATATTTCACAATAGTCAGATCATAGTTTAAAACACATGCAGGCATTAGGTAATAAGACATTGTTTTCTAAATGATCAGTCACATGAAGAAAGCATGGACATACGGCACTGCTCTAAAAGCAGAGAAAAGCTGCTATGGAAGCCTGGATGTCCAAGTTTAGCATAAAATGTTTTGTGCCTAAAAATAAAACCAGTTAGAAAGAAATTCAAGTTGGAAGCTGTGTGTTTTATCCTCATTCTACCAGCTTTACTTGCACAAACTACAAAATACCTTGAGTTAAGCCTTTGAAAGTAGTAAAACTGCATCAGTCAGAAGGCATAACAAAATAAAAGCATGACTGCAAATTAAAATGCAACAAAACAAGTTTTAGCAATCTTATTATATGACATAGTTTTGTGATTGCTTAGAGCCAAAAAGCTAAATTGAAATGCAGATCAGATTAGCTTTATAGCCCTACTCTTGTGTCTGTTGCAGTTCTCTCTTGTATTCAACCTGCTGTGAGCTGTAGTACCCCTCCACAGCTCTGGCTAGTTGCTGGACTATCTCTATGTGGCTCCATGTTTTCTGCTCTGATCACAGACTTACGCAAAGCTCATGGAAGCCCAGTCTAAAGTGGAGAATAGAGGAGAAAGTATTGGTTTAAAAAGTAGAAATCGACTGGCTGTTTGTCTCAGTTGTACTTTGGTCAAATCTCAAAACCATTAAAACACAATCAGTTTTGTATATCAGTCGTCCAGATATTCAACAATATCCCATCATTCATTCTGTTATGATTCAAATCCTAATCTGTTGACGTATTAAATGTATCTGTTTCTGTCTATAACATCCTTTTGTCCGTAATACAATTGTACAACACCGACAAAGTTCATTAACCAAAGCGTTGATTATTTTTGCTGAATTTTATAATTCAGTCAACCTTTAACAGGTGGAGACTTCCAATGGTATTTTAGAAAGATATAATAGAAAATCAGTGGTAAGTGCACTGCAACACCTAAACAGTACTCACAGACACACATAAACACTCCCATTTTTAATAAACAAATTGACCACATCAGCAGTTAAATGTAATGTTTTGAGGTTTTTAAAGAACAACCTGTTAACCATAAATGTGACGGAAACCGTGTTTCTGAGAGAAACGTCTGTCTCCAGTTACCTCCTCCTCTGGCTCTCTGGAAACTCTCCCCGTTGTTTGAATAAAACACCAAATGGATGTAAAGGGTGACTGATCGCTCTCTTTTCTATATTGGAAAAAGAATTGCCATAATAAAATGTCTGCAGAATGTGTAGGGGGGCTTTGAAGGTTGGAAATGAACCAAGAACAAGAACACTCCGTGCCCCCGACTCCTCAACCAGCTTGTGTCAAATGTACTACCCTATCCCACTTTCCCAAGCTCTCTTCTGTCTCATCGGGTGTGGATAGTTACTGCATCACTCTCTGCTCTAGGCCAATTCATCTAAAATACCAGAGAGTATCTAAGACATTTTTTCCAAATCAAGAATGTAAAACCCCAACAGGTTTCTTTGTAAATGTTGTGCCTTGCAAACACTCATCTAACCCTACAATAAAACAAAATAAGCCTCCTTCTTAATCAGTTGTTCTGTAGCATTCATTTTTATGGTATGAATGGACATTTGACATGAAGGAAATAAGACAGGAAGAATCTAAATGCAGAAGAAAGGAACGGCTGAGAAAGGTGGGAGGAGGATGAGAGGAATCAACGGATTGCTTCAAGATTGTGACTTGTGGCAGGGAGACTTGATGAGGAGGAAATCCCTCTCCACCTAAAGAGGCTTCCTCCAAGGGGCTTTAGAAACACATGGGGCATCTTCGGATCAGCGCTAATAGGAAACACGTTCCACAGCTGGGCAGTTGAAACTTTATATTCAAGGAAAATACATAGTGTGTTTTAAATTTAAAGACAACTTCCTCAAGAAGCGTTTATCTTTATCTCAGTCTAGAATTAACACCATTCTAGTCAAAAAGAAAGATTACCTTGTTTTGTTTATTAAATATAGTAAACTAATAGATTGTGAAGCGCCTCACTGATGGTCTTTATCTTCTTTTTGCAGTGACTTGTCCATGCAGTGGGCCCAGCTGCCCAGACCATACTCCTCCACTGACCGAAGCAGCTCCCTGGGCTCTATGGAGAGCTTGGACACACCAACACCAACTGCACTGCCATACTCCGACTCCCACAATTCACCTGTCGACCCCACCCTCTTTAACAACAAGCGAGACTCCGCCTACAGCTCCTTCTCTGCTAGTTCAAACACATCTGACTACGCTACTGTGCCGCTAAAGCCTGGTGAGGCCTGCTCCATGGATAACCTCCTTCAAAGCCTTGGGACAGCTTGTCAGGGATACCCTGGTGACCCCTCAACCCCAAAGAGGTCATCTGACAATGCCCCTAATGACGCACATCTCATAGCACACAAGTCCAGATCGTTGACCAGGCCAAAACCAAGGTCCATTGAGGTCAAAGAGAGGCCTTCGTCCTGCTGTTATGAGCAGGACCACAGGGGAGAAGACTTTGAGGCTGTAAGAAATGGAGACACTCGAATAGAGAGGAAGAGCAACCCCCCTCAGCCACCAACTAGGACGGACAGTTTTAGGGCGACTCGCCGAAGTCACACTGGTGCCGCCAACAAGCGTTGCACCTCAGCTCCTGCTGAAGATCTATCTTATTATGAAGAAAACAACTCCTGTCTGAAAACAGAAACTGTCATTCAAAATGGTTTTCCATCAGGAAAGGATGACCAAACTGAGAATTTAAAAATAGACGCAGTAGATGCACACTTTATCCAAATACAGACGGAAGAATTTAGACATCTTCGATGTGAGAGCAGGAACGAGAAGGATTATGTTTCTGAAACCACTTCAGAGGACATCTCTGACTCGGCGGGAGACTCCAAGGTCCCCATCACTCCTTCTGGTCCAGCCTTACCTGCTGAATCCTCCATGGAAGTTCAGTCCAAGCATTCCTCTGCCGAGCTGCACCGACACAGCGCCCCAGAGAAACTTCTCGCTACTCAACTTCAGTTACTGCAGTTCAACAACAACAACTCTTCTTTGGAGCTTTACAACCCATCAGACCCTTCTGGACCATCGTCGTCTCCCTGTAGCAGCCAGTGGTCTCATTCCTCATCCCTTCATTCCACAACAGAACCCCAGGGAGCTTTTCATAACCATCAACCTCCATCAAATAAATGGGAAGGTAGCCGATGCTCAACCCCAGGCTCCGTGTTTTTGGAAGGAGATGTGGAGGGTGGTGCGTCAAGTGAGAGACTAGAAGGAAATGTAAATGGTAGATCCCTTTCACCAGTTCTCCATCACGTGCCTTGGGGTCGCTCTGTTAGCGTACCAGGTGAGCACACAGGATCGTCACTCCAGGAAAGACTGAGCTCTGATCAGATTGTGGAGAATGCCTTCCAACCTCTCAGCGCTGCTGCCAGTGTTGATACCTTACTCGAGGAGCAAACGGTTAAGGGAAGAAGTGGAATGAGAAAAGAGGAAGTTGTAGAAAGAGAGGAAAAGGTTGGAAAGTCAACCCCTCCTAAGACCTGTCGAAGGAACCGTCGACGCAGTGAGCGATTTGCTACCAACCTTAGGAATGAAATTCAAAGGAAAAAGGCCCAGCTTCAGCGTAGTCATGGCCCAGGAGGGTTGCTGTGCAGTAGAGAGACCGTCCAAGAAGAGGAGGGTTCAGACTACTGTGAAGAGGAAGACCCAAGTCTCTCCATACAGAAAAAGTGTGCCAAAGTTGCCTTTGCCTCACCAGCAGGCCCTCAAGATTCCCAGACCTTATCGCAAGTCAAGACATCAAACACCTCAAATGAGTCCAACTGTGACATCCTGCAGTCTCAGCCTACAACCTACACTCAGAACAACAACCGGTCCAGGTCTGTTCAGATTCTGGACCCGGGTGTTCCCAGTTTTGGTGTTGGCATCAGAGTTGTGGAGGAACCGGCCCCTGCTGGCAAGGCCCGCCGCTGGCGTTGGACCCCAGAGCATAAACTTCAGCCAGAACCAGTTGAAGACCGACAGTTTGGAGTCTCAGGCGAAAGGTTGTTAGGAGTCACGGAGTCGCGCCATGGAGTTTGTGCCTTCACCTCCTCGTCCAACTCCCCCTACAGTCGCTCCTCTTCGTGTTCCCGTAAAGACGAGACGGACATTCTTCCTTTTGCAGATCGAATGAAGTTTTTTGAGGCGACTTCCAAAGGCATGCCTGTGTCAAATGCTTCAAATTTGTCAAATTACAGGCTTAAAAACCCTGACCGTCATACAGAGCATCAGATGAGTGAACTCAGTCAGCCTTCAACTCAGAGGAGATACTCCTACCAGGGTGGACTACAGGAGGAAAGCATTCAGCTTCCAAACACTATGGAGGCCAGAAGACAGTCTGTAAGTACCTCCAGAGAGAGACAGAGAGAGGTGGAGAGGGAGCAATTTAGAGAAAGGGAGGATAGACAAGAGAGGATGAGAGAGATGGAGCGGCAGCAGGAGATGGAGAGGCAAGAAAGGGAGTTAGAAATGGAGCGTTTACGGCAGAGGGAAATTCAAAGGGAGAGGGAGCAAGAGGAAAGAGTGAGACAGTGGGAGAGGGAAAGAGAGAGGGAGCTGGAAAGAGAGAAGAAAAGGGAGGAAGACTTTCGATTCACCCCAAATCAGGAGTTTTACAACAATTCTGGCATCAGAGAAAGAGACGAAGGCTTCCAAAGTCAAGAACATTTCCACAACTTCTGCCAGCCCAAGCCTCCGACCTTCTCTCACAGCCAAACTCAAAATCAAGTCCCACGATCGGCGTTTTATCCAATCAGCCATCATTCACAGCCCCCGGAGGTCCAACAGTCTCAGGGATACACAGCAAGGAGCTACACACCCACGGAGGTAAGGATACTTCTTTTGAGAAATAACAGCAATCATGGTATGAGGTCATGAAGGTTTGCCAGGCTTTGCAGGAGGTTTCTGTCCTGGATTCTTGATTAATTATTAAGTAAAATACCTTATGGCTATGGATGTGTGATGAACCAAATATACTCAATGTACAGACTTGATTAAAAGTTTAAGACCAAATGAAACATGGCAAAAAAAATCATATTTTGCATGGTTGGATCTTAACAAGGTTCAAAGTCAACATGCGTCCAATGTGTAACTATCTGTGATGTCCGTCTCTTTGAAATGATTTAACTTTGAATGGATCAAAGCGTTGGAAGGTGGACTTTTGTCGATTAATGCATCATCCATGGTGTGGTCATTTGCTCACTGTACTAAACTGTGCATTATTACACATTAGTGCTTAAATTTACACATTAGCCTTCTGCTTTTAAATTAGGCTACATGTTATTTGAGAGGACAGCTATAAGGTTTGTTGTTCTTTATCTTGAGGGAATAAGGACTGGCTGTCAGAGAGTCACCACCAAGTTTAGCTATTGTTGAATTAAACACTAACGATGGATTTTAAAAGAAAACGAGATATATATATAGTGATATTAATTTTAGGCCATACCACCCAGCCCTACTTACAGTATATCTAATGTCTACTCATTAGATAACCAGCTTATCTATGCTTTAAATCCCAGTTATTGACTCTTATTATTAGTGGTTTTAGCTCTTAATACAGCATGTTTATAAGGAAGCTCAACCCAGATCAGAGTCCTAACTAGAGTTTTGATCTCAGCAGCACCAAATCCAAATAAAGCTGTTCAGAATTAAAAGATAAACCTTCCATCTCACTGGAATATGTTTGTGCTTTTGGAATGAACTGAAATGACCACTAAAGACCAAAAACTAAATGTTTTGTCAACCAGGACCTAAAAGGATTGAGCGGTCACACTTGGATGTCCAAACACTTTGTGGTTGAAGGGTTGGTTCAAAGTCCAACCTCCTGTCCTGCATGTGGTCAAAGTCAGAGATTGAAAATTTGGCGGATCATTGAAATAGTCCACGGACTGGAGGCGGATTGGGCAACAGCGGTGCGCACTTGTGTTGGCGCTAATAGCAGCATTGGGTTACGGCTTCACCACAAATTGATTCTGGGCTCTAGAGAGGGGAGCAGCCCCTTGTTTGAACTTTTTACAACTTCTGTGAACTTCAGTCTTTTAGGTACTCTTATCGTTTGACGCTGAGTAATCCAACCTGACATCTGTTCTGGAGTAAATGTATCTTAAGGTCAGCAAATATTTGGTCCAGTCTGGCACCGCTGGCTTGTTTTTGTGTAACTTTGTCATACCGAAGCCTTGAGGGAGTCTCGGACCCTGCAGACCAACATGTTGGGATTCTTTTTTTAATCAGAGCTGGCTGCTCTGATGCCACAGTGATAACCTCGTGTTGAAATCTGCTGCTGACAACGTCGGGTGTTTTTAATGGGAACAGATGTGCTGAATGTGTGTTTCTACATGTGAACACACCTCTACCAGGAATGTAGAACATGTTAACACAAAGCTTGTCCTAAATGAAACAAGCTGCTTACGTATTAAAGGGTCTACTTTCCCTCTGCGTGTGTTTATTTTTGACATCAGAAGTGTAATATGGAAGTGAGGAAACAAAAGTGTCTGCCATTATTATTGATGAGCAGTCACTCAGGGCACAGCTGTAATTTAAAGTCATTTAATTGTAAATTAGGTTGTTTTCAAATAACTTGCGAAAGCTACACTTAGATTTTGTGAGCTTTGTTTTACAGAAAAATGAAATTCATTCACATCAGAATTCATTATGTTTTAGGAAGCTTCTAGTTTTATAGGTTGCATGTGTACAGAGAAGGGCTGCTTTTCTGTTGAATTTTCAGCTACATGTTTAGAACATGTTCTATAACTTAAAGTTTCCCTGACTTTAACAAAACCGTATTTACGTATTTCTTTTTTTTTTTTTTTTTTTCCACTTTGTTTTTATTAGCGTTTTTATACAACATATACAATACAAATTAAAATTAAAATTTTAAAGTAACCCCCAACAAAAAGAAAACAAGAACCAAAAATAAATAGATAAAGTAAATAAAATTGGAAAAGGTGGGAGAGATGGAGATTATTAGCTTAGAAAGATTAACTGAGTTTAGAGTCATACAACCAAACTAAGAATATTGCCAAAGCCTGCTTATTGCCATAAATCATTTACCCACATCATGTATAAAAGAAAACCACTTTTTCCATTTGCTATTGTATACACATTCTTTCAACCTTAAAATATATGACAATTTTTCCATCTGAGAGATATCCTCTATTATTGTAAACCACTGGGATTCTTCTGGGGCATTAGGTTTAAGCCAAAGTCTTGTTATAGACTTCCGTGCTGCAGTTAAAAAAATCTTGGTTATGTATTGATCCTCCCCCTTAACTATTCCTGCTATCATTCCCAGACACATTACAGTACATTCTCTTGGAATGCTATATCCAAGAACCTTATTTATGACCTTATTCACTCCAGACCAGAAAGATTGAATTTTAGGGCAATTTACGTATTTCTAATGTAATTTTCAGTTAGTTTTTTTAGGCAATAGTCCAGATCTATTAAAATAGGGTTCTGTGGAAGCTTAGGGACAATTAATATCTTACTTGTTGAAGGGAACTCTTTGAATTACATCAGTTTGGAGCAGGGGTGGTTCTAAGAGGGGGCCAGTGCCCTCCTGACAGCAAGCTTGGCCCCCCTGTTAAGTGCTGAGTCTCAGGCATTAAAGACCAAATCTGTTTCATGTTGTCACTGAAATGATAACCAAGAGATCAAAGTATTTTTACAAAATTATTTTAATTTGAAACTTATTGAAGTTTTTGTGTCCAAAGCAACTGTAACTGAATTGCTGTTATTATATTGATGTAGTTATACACTACAATTTGAAATACTTAAAGACAATGTTTGTAGTTTTTTTGTTTTAGAATGTGCCCCTCTATAAAAGCAGCCCCCCCCTCTAATGTTGGTCTAGAACCTCCACTGGTTTGAAGAAATAAATGGCTTCTGACTGGATTGATAAGCTAGCAGCTAGTCTTGTCATTTAACAACATGTTAGAGGCATTGAAGGAACTAAACATGTTACTCAAACCAGCCTGAGTAAATAAACGATCTAAAACCTTACAACAAAACACATGAACTTAACATGTTTTATACATGTGAGCCCATGTGGAAAATCAGGTGATCACACAAACGTGTTAAATGTTTTTCCTAAATAACATGTGCAGAACATGTGTTTTGCATGTTAAGTGAACATGTTTTTGCATGGCTGACGGCTAAATATGTAATAACAATCATGCCAATATAAAGGATGTTGAGACTTTAAGAAATCTACTTTTAACTAGGGGTGTTAGAAAATATTAATACAGTTAAATATCACAATGTTTTGTGCCACAGTTTTAACCAATTTATATAGAAACAATAACAGTTGTGGTCATTTTTTGTTGCATAAAAAATTCTTGCCACTAGTTGGCAGCAGCTAGGACCTCCTCCACTCCAATGGAGCGATGACACTGACTTATTCATTTCTTTATTTGGTTTATACCAAACAATTGTAATGCATCATCTTGTAATATTGCAATATATCGTATCGCCGCCACTGTAATGTGATAAATATTGTATCACCAGATTCTTTCAACTTCTAACTTGGCAATTTTGATCCGTTTCTCAAAAGTTTGGAGATTATGACCTAAGCTTTGTCAAAGAAAATAATCCAAGAAACTCTCAAAGAAAAAGTGAATATTGATTCTAAATCCATCTATAAAAGCAAAGGTATGAATTACCATTAAAGGAAAATGTTACATTAAATAACTTCTGTTTAAATAAAGATGAAATAGTGCTTAAAATGTTCCACAAACCAAAACGGAAAATGGCATAAAACTTTATTTTTGACTTACACGCAAACATCAAAATGACATTTTAAGAAATTTAAATATATAATATATATTCATAACTACCTTTTTAGTCGTAGCTCACCGAAGCCCTTGGTAGATACATTTAGCATAAAAGCACTTCTCATTTTACAGAGACTACTTCCTGTCCAATTAACTGTGTTGGCACTAAAGAACACTTGAGGGTGGAGGAACACACCCGTTTCCCTTCAGCGTGCTGATCGAAGCTCTGCTTCATTCCTTTAGATTTATTAACCAGCTCTTTATCTCTTCACAGGCGTATCACAGCAAGCAGCAGGAAACCACCAAGCTCAACAGGAAGTACAGCCTGACTGAGAGGTGAGACCTCCTCCTTTGGTATCTACATAATATATTTATATAAAAAATCAGCCTTTCTGATACACACTTGTAAGAATGCTCTCCAGAGAGGTGAGGTGGGGTCTGCACATTGTGCGCCGGAGGAAACCCCACTCAGTCACGCCTGGCTGTGATTTGATCATAATCAGCTCTAAGTGTCTGGAACAATCATCCATTTTCAGACTGTGACCGTAATGATTTGTGGTTGGATGTATGCGAGGAGGAGGAGGGTATTTAGGACACGCATGGCTTGTAAAGGAGGTCTCTTCTCATACCTGACCTGAGACGATCCGGTTCAGTGAGCGTGGAACGCAGAGGGGAAACTCCGGCTGTGATTAATGCCTTTAATCCAAAACGTTTCCCTGTAAATAGCTATTCAACTCACCTTTCCTTCATTCTTTTTTAAAATCACTTAACAGAAAAACAAATTAGCGACAATCGTAAAATCTCCTAACAAGCGAGCGATAATCGGGATTTGAGCATTGAGTTTAGTTATGGTTTTTGTTTAGTCTGCAGTTGGTATTTTAGGGTTGAAAAGACAAACTGTATCATGGTTAAAGTTGGACAAAATTTTGTGTCAAAGTGAAAGTTTGAATACTTTTAAACCTCGTTGTTTAGACATTCTAATTTAGCAGCGACGGCCATGAATGGTTCAATAAATATTTAGACTTTTAACATTTAGGGAATTTTTCCTCATAGACGAGAAAGAGGGTGACACAAAAAGGTCACTTACTTTCAGACAGCAAATCTTAATTTATGTCTGACCGTTACCTTGTTTTAGACTAGGGTGACCATATTTTGATTTTCGAAAAAGAGGACACTTGGCTCAGTCACGAAACACTTTGAAACTGTTTAATTAAAGATGACTTCAACCTATTTAAAGAATGCACTCTCTGTGTGGTTATTAAGTAACAACCTTCAGAAAAGCTGTTAACAAGTCCAAAAGTTACCCAGTATAATCCAGCCGGAGTGGATTCTAATCTATGATCTTCCGGTTACGAGACTAGCGTCTTAACCACTGAGCTACTGTCTCCTGACAGCAAACTCTGGAAAAAAGTAGTGTCTGAAATTGAACCGTTCTGTCAGTGAGAGGGATGATGTCACACGCAAGACAAACTGCTTTATTCACACCAGTTATTTTAGGTACATCATGCTTATTTCCAGTGAAAAACAATAAAACCCGGACATTTTCATTAATCTGTGAAACCCCCCGGATGCCCTGACAGAACGCTAAAAGAGGACATGTCCGGGGAAAAGAGGACGTTTGGTCACCCTATTTTAGGCAAAATGATGTATTTAACTAGACATGAAACGGCTACTGGTTTGAATGGTTTTTATGGTAAAACAGATCTTTTGGGTGCTTGAAATACTTGAAATTGAATATGGCGTTTTCAAGGTTTTGAAACAGTTTACATTTTTAATAAGCTACTTGTAACCTAAGTGTAACTAAACTTGCTATAGCGCAATATTTCATTTTATGAGACAAATAAGTCACATGATAATTTTGGCATATAATGTATTATTAACGTGTGTAAATCTTCACCAGTGTAAGGTGCTGGGAAATCTTAAAACCTCACCTTGAAAGTGCTTGAATTTGATTTCAGCAGCGGTGTGAGGACCCTACAGTTAGTAAAACAGTTTTGAAATGAATTTACCGTTAAGTCCGTATTTGGTCGCCACGTTATTTAAAAACTACAATAAGCTGTCTGACAGACACAGCAGTGAGAGGAGGCTTTAAGCCTTCAGAGAGACCAAATCTGTAGGGAGACTGTGTTTTAAATTCTATAGAAGTGGTGAGAGAAAGCTTGTGTTTAGGGAAACTTACGAGTTTAAATGAAAAGTTGGCTAACGTTATAGCATGATGTGGTCCTTGAAATGATGAGTTTTTATCAGTTTTATCTTGTTCATCAAATTCCTTTTGCTTTTCAAAGCAAATCACCGGTGTATATATGAGAATATACTCTCTAATGTTCATTTAACACTGGTGGTGTTGATTTAACACCGGTGATTTTGCTGTGATGGGGTGATCAACACCTTCACTTGATTTAAAGGCATACTATGCAGTTTTGGCTTGTTTTTAGCACCCCCTAGTGTCCGTTTTAAAGAGCATATATTAAGTTCTTTTTTTTTTATTATTCTGATAAAACTCTGTCCAAAAATACTATTTGAAATGTTTATTGAGGGTATTTTGTTTTACAATACATTTTTTTAAACCATTTTTCTAGTCCAAAGTGCCCCTTTTTGCAAAGCTTCTAAAAACGCTTTTTTTTTCATATGTGGACCTGTGACGTCAGCTAAGGGAGCTCCTAGCTAGGTGGCGCTGCTTACAGTGTTGTCAGATGTAGATAAATAAAGTATTTGTAGGATAATTTAACACTCTGTACGATCAATAATCCCATAAATCTGATCATTTGAGCCCTTTGTTGTGTGGAGTTTGTGTAACAGATGCTTGTTTTAATCATTGTGTTAGATTTTTTAAAGCTAAACTACTTTAACATCTCAGACTGGCACCGCTCTAGTCTGCCAGCTGCCTGCTCGCTGTCGGCGATGAGTTGTTAGTTTTAGGTTAGAGCGCTCTTTAATCGAGTCGGTGTGTATTCATTTTAATAAAAAATGCTAAATTATATTTATTATGTTTGTGAATGCCAATCGCCAGTCTGTCAGGACACTGAGTCAACAACGGGACGGCTTCCTTACCGGTACGGTGACTTCTGTTTGGAGACGAAAAACCCCGGTGGTCCTGGTCTAGTCCAGGACTGGATGTGATGGAGTCCCACATACCGACGAAAAACATTCAGTGTGACTCTAAACAGGCGCCGTTACTTCGATCCATTCACCGGAACCGCTGTTAGCACACAGCAGCTAACAGGAGCTAACGGGGAGACTTGAGTCTCGTTTCCATGCCAGGTTTGGTACGGTTCGTGGTGGGTCGTAATCCGGTACCGGTCCGCGATTTCATGAGAGCATTTCCTTCAGGTGTCTGACCCTCACCTGGCTGGCGGGGTACAGTAAATCCATGCCGCGATGCTCTCCAGAGGAGCTTCCCGTTTCCAGCGGGGCTCCCAAGAGGGTCTTCACGGCGGGGGTTCCAGCCTGACCCGACACTGTTTCGGTCAGCCTCGAACCGTTTAGCTGCATCCTGTGAAACTTTTTATAAACTCTTTCATTTCTTAACAATCCACCTGAACGCAGCTCAATGTTTGGAGCTCTGATGATCAAAACCTGGTGCTAAACGCTGGTATTTTACCCAGACCCGAGTGAGGAGGTGGGTCACGGTCTACAGCTGGTCCGACAGGGTACAGCCTTACAGGACTGATTGTTTTTATCTTTTTTTTTTTTAATCTTAATAACTGCTCACTATAGTAATAAAGTAATAAAATAACGGCACTCTGGGGGTTTGTTTTGCTCGTCACAAGTAGTGATAAGTGGATCAGTTTTCTATATAGAGAACGAACGGTCTCCCTGAACTGTCGTCACTTCCGGTTTGGTAAAAAAATTGACAATTCTCACAAAAACGAATCCAAGAGCCTAAATAAGCTGAATTTGTGTAAATTTTTATTCAGAAAAAGTTTCTATTATATTTCTCTAAACATTTGTTTAAGGGAGTGTCTAACTTAAAATATGCTCTTTAAATCACTGCCATAAAAACGTTAGCGTTGTTTTTGCTCAGAAACACCTAAATCTACCTGTTGAAATGTCTCCTCAGACTTCATAGATTTCTACTGGAGCGGTTCATCACTCATTCAAAGAAATCAGCTGTGTTCAAACAGGGAGAGATAAAAAACAAAGCAGGAATCATGAACTAAAAACACTCCAAGCTTCAGCGAGACAGACAGACGGATTGTCCAATAGTTTCTTTCGGTCCAAAATGTATGAGTTGCTGAGGTCTTTAGAGAACTGCGAGGGAACCACTTTATTGACTATCTTCGGGGGTTTTTAATTGCCACAATATATTTATAACTATACTATGTTAGAATGTTGTTAAGAGGCATGAAAAAAAACCAAAACGTTTTAAGCTACATTGTTTACCAAACTCCCTATGGTACCTTTAAACCGTTTTACAATAAGAGTGCAAATTCATGTGCTTAATTAAAAAATACATTTTTTTAAGTCCCATAATATTTAAAGGTCATTTAAATAACGTACAGTCTCCTTTCTGCTGTAAACACACAACGGGCCTTATGCTGGGAGCGCCATGTTTTTGTCCTGTAGCCTGTTTTATTAGTTATTTCAACACCTTTTTAAAAATACCACGCAAATATTTTAACTGTAATAAATTTCTTAACAATAATAATAGTTTTTTAACCATTTCGTCATCTCAGAAATGTTCGTTGAGGTATGTGTGTTTGTTTAAAATATTTAAGGAGTGTTTCTCTTCAATCAGAGACTACCCAAGCTGGAGGCGAGAGTCCAGACCCCCACAAAGCATCGGTCAGCAGCAGCATCACCTCCGTCAGGTCCAGTGGGACTCCAGACGGACCGACAGCAGCAGCGATGAGCAGAACGGTTACCCCTTCGCTCCTCCGCCGGCTCCTCTTTTCCTTCGAGGACGAGCCATGTCTGAAAACGACCTCCGCTTCGAAAGCAGCCACCGCTGGTCGCCGTCGATGTGGTCGGCCACCAGCCAGACGCTGAGCGAGGTGGAGGAGGGAGCAGATGCAGCACGCAACTCCCTGCAGGGCAAGCAGAAGACGCCTCCTCCACCGAGGCCGCCGCCGCCCAAGTGGGAGCAGTTCCACCGCCGACGGGCGTCTCACCACACCCTCTTCCCCTCTTCTTCCTCGTTTTCTGCTGCTCCCCACTCCATCCCAACCTCCTTCAACACCTCAGAGGAACACTCCTCCTCCTACGTCCCTCCACCTGAGACCTCCCGCCAGAGGTCCTACAGTCTGCCCCCTGAGAGGCAGGAAGTGGCGGAGCTCTGCCCTCGATGTAGCTGCAAACAAACCCAGGAGCACACGTACCTCCACAGCTCGTCCTATCAGAATCCAGAACACCCTTTAACTGTGGCTCCGCCCAGTCCGATGTTCTCCAGGAAGGCCTTTAGACCAGTGGCACCACCTCACATGGAGAGAGAGGAAGAACTGAGACTGGAGGCTCCAGCAGCAGAAACCACTGTGAGGCCTGGAGCAGAGTGGGAGAGAACTCCATCTCCCAGAGTTCATAGCAACGCACCACCTTCCAGAGAAAACAGTAGCCGTCCCACTGAGACCTACTTGAGCCAAACGGACTTGGAGCAGCAGAAGGTCTCTGAGCCAGGGACAGATTCTGAGACGACCCTGAGTCCAAGCCCCGCCCACAGCCTGGACGCAGACCTGGAGCTCCCCCTGGAAACGGACATCGATGACTTCCAGGAGGAGGAGCTCCCTGCGGAGGGCGTCCCCATCACCAGCGAGCTTCCGTGCTTCGCGCAGCCCGTCACCGTCCTGGAGACGGACATCGACACGGCGGCGTATGCTGAGGCGCAGCCGCCATCGACGGGAGGAACTCGAGCAGAGAGCAGCGAGCTGGAGGAGGAGCCGGAGGGCAGGGAGAGGCTGAGTCTGGAGGAGCTGTTCCCCCAGAGCTGTGAGGGGGGATCTGGTACGGAGAGCTGGAGAGGAGCCTTCCAACCTGTGGAGCACAACACCGACAGCCTGGATAGGTAGAGGCCAGTCCCACATACGCTGTTACAGGTTTGTCTGCTTTAAACCTTATATTCTCCTGGTGATGTCTCTCCTCAGACGGTCCGGTACGAGCTCCAGCTGCTCGTCCTACTACCAGACATCAGCAGCCAAGGCTCAGCTCCTGTCTCAGATGAAGGACTTCACAGAGAGCCGGGAGCGGGACGAGGACGACGAGCTGACCTACAAGGTAGACACATCCAGATGTTCAGCTGCTGCTTCTTGTTTTAGCGAAGAGACGTTTAAACATTAGTTCTCCCTCTGTACAGAAACAGCTGATGGAGAGCCTCAGGAAGAAGCTGGGCGTCCTGAGGGAGGCTCAGAGGGGTCTGCAGGAGGACATCAGAGCCAACTCAGCGCTGGGAGACGAGGTGGACATGCTGCTTTGATTTTTAGTGTTTTTGTTTGCACGTTTTTCTGCTCTAACACACCTGGTTGAATCACCTCCTCGACATGTCCTTGGGTTCTAGAGCAGCCTGTTCATGACCCATTGATTCAGATCAGGTGTGATGGATTAGAGAGACATCTAAAACATGCAGGACAGCGGCCCTCAGGGACCAGGATTGGACATCACCGGCTGCAAAAAGCAAAATGATGACACTGAGAGAACGTTTGTTGGTTCACCTCTCAGGTGGAGAGCATGGTGGTGTCGGTGTGTAAGCCCAACGAGGTGGACAAGTACCGCATGTTCATCGGTGACCTGGACAAAGTGGTCAGCCTGATGCTGTCGCTGTCCGGGAGGCTGCTGAGGGTGGAGACAACACTGGACACGCTGGACCCCGAGACGGATCACCAAGAGAGGGTGAGCAGGAGGAAGAATCACAAGTCGCTCAGATCAAAATAGAGAATAATCATCAAGGTTCTGTTTCTGCCTTCCCTGTAGCTCCCCCTGCTGGAAAAGAAGCGCCAGCTCTTGAGGCAGCTGTCAGAGGCTCAGGACCTGAAGGACCACGTGGACCGCAGAGAGCAGGCCGTCAGCCGAGTCCTGGCCCGCTGCCTCACTCCAGAGCAGCACCGAGACTACAGGTACCATCACAGCGGGAATTATATCCATCATCCCACTTAGGAATAACACTCAACATTTTCCCTTCCTCTGCAGCCACTTTGTGAAGATGAAGGCAGCCTTGCTGGTGGAGCAGAGGCAGCTAGAGGACAAGATCCGTCTGGGAGAGGAGCAGCTGAGGGGGCTGAGGGAGAGCCTGGGGCTGGGGCTGGGAATCGGCTTGGGAATGTCGATGGGTTACGGACATTATTAACACCAGACATATAAAAGAACCAGGAACTATTAGAACATCATTTCAGCAACACTGAAGGTTTTAAGGAAGTTGTTTTTTTTTTATTACCAAAACAGATAAAGGATGTTATCACATCAGCTCTGTTTGCTCCACCTTGTGCCTGAAACCTGTACTGTATAACTACACTGATGCTACCCACCTGACAACGTTTCACAATCTAAAGCCAAAGATTTACTTTTATGTCGTTAAATCTCCCAGTTCAGAGAGCTGAAGGAGCGTTTTGGTGCTTCTGTTAACCACACTAAAGCCAATATTGTGAAGAATTCTCAGCTTTATTAACTGCTAAACCTGCATTCTACAACTGTTATATCTCGGTTAATGTCTCACTTTGTATTACTGTAATGTTTGAGGCTGTATTTGTGTGGAGTTTGATACTCCATTAACTTACTGTCACATAATGGTGATTATGTACAGAAGACACTAGTGTTTATTGTGTATATGGTTTGTATATAGTGTTTTTTTTAATTCTTTATATAGACTGGAATTAAAAAGATGAAAGAGGAGACCTGGAACAGTCAGACATTACTGTATATGTTGAATCTTGAGAAGTTTGGTTTGTGTTGAAGTGAAAGGTTTAAATGATTACCTGTTATTTGTCATCCCTATAAGTCTTCAGTGGATTTTTGTATTTGATACGAGGAAAAAAAACCCATTTAATTTTCATGTAGAGTCTTGGCCAGGAAAATCAGTATAGGTTTTTGGTAGTTTTGGGGTGCAAAACATACAGGGAAGAAAAAAATCATACATTTTCTAGAATTTTGCTATAATCTGGAAATGCTAAAACAAAAATATTCCAAGGTTTTGACATAGTAGACAATAAACAGCAACAAGAACACATTAATTTAGTTAAAAAAAAATAATAAATTTGGGTGTTTTTTTGCCTCAGAGCTCAGGAAAAGTTTCAGTGAATAAAACACAAATAAAAGGCTAACTTAGCTTAGCATGTAGACTGGAATTGAGAGGAAACTGCTAGTTTGTGCTGTTTGGACATAAAATAGATTGAGCTAAAAGACAAATTTTTAAAAGCAATACAAATGTTTTAATAATTTAAGCCCTCATAAAGAGACAACACAACTTTAGCAATTTTCCAGCTAGTTTGTGTTGCTAGCTGACAGCATTTTGCTACATAGCAATTTTTTTAGCATGACTTTAGCAAATGGATTAAACAAGTTAGATATTGTATATAAATTCCCATTCTCAAAAGTTGCAAGTTAGTGGGTTTTAAATATTTTTGGCATCAGAATCAAGCTAGCAGTTTGCCACCCAGTTTCACTTTGTGCACCAGTATGCTAGGAACTTGGGTGAGAAGAATAATTTTCCTGGAAGTTTAAAAACTTTTAGGTATTGAATTTTTCAATTTGGTCAAGTATTGTACGTTAGCTACTTGAGCTCATTTTTCACGTCGTCAGTCTGTTTACTTAGTTTATTTCCCTCCATTATTTCGTACTGAGACCCACTGGACAGAATGGAGGAAAAAATGCTGATGTAGCCACTTCACAAGTAACTAAAATGCTAACAAAGCAAACTAGCACATCACATTTTCATTTAAATTTATTGAGTTTAACTTTTTGTTTTGGACTCTGTTTAAAACAGAAAATAAAAAGTTTAGAACACACTTTTTTTTTTTTTGTTATTTACTGTCAAAGTGCCCCTCCTCAAACCTCTAAATAGCGTTTACTGTATCTTTAGTTTTGCCAAAGTTTCTAAATCTTTTACCGTACCAGTTTAAACCAGTTCACATCTGTTTTGAGTAAATAAAATAAAAACTGCAAATGATTCTTGCAGATTTTTTTACCAAGCAACCGTCAAACACAGGACCTTTTTTGCTGTGTATATTTCGAATGTATTTTTGTGCCAAAACAGCCGTTTTCTGAACTGACTGAAAATAAAAAGCAAAAGGGACAGAAGTAAGTTGTCTGTTGGACCTGAATGAGACTTTGTTCTGTTCATGTGTAATTTTGATTTATTACAAAGACATTTTGTTACTGTGTGAGAAAGAAGTACCATAAGTAATAATAATAGTATTTTAAACAAGCTTCACGTCTCCTGTTGTGATTTATGCTCTCCTGGGTCTCTTCAGTGTCCAGCGCTGCTATGCGGGGTCTCCTCAGGGGGGCCGCTGTTTGAATGTGTTGGGGTGGTTGAGTAAACATGACTGAGTGGTAAATGGAGGTTGACAGATGACAAGTGGAGTGCAGGGAGTCAATCATCTGCTCTGCAGGAGCTGGAGAGCTTTCCTCAGGAGACGCGCTGAAGGAAAATCAAGACTGTGTTGTGAACACTGATGGTTCTGTTCAGCTTGGGCTTCCTGAAAGCTGAGAACATTAAAACATGATGTTGGAGCTGTAGAGGCTGAACAGCAAGTGTTTTTCTGTGAAAATATTTGAGAATGTTACACACAACTTGTAGTTTAGTCCAACAGGTAAAAGTAGAAAACAAACCCTAAGTAAGACAACATAACGGTTAAGAAATGCAACTTAAGAGAATCAAATTAACCACAAAATCTAGAAAGGCCACAAATTTTCCCGACATGCCTAACCTAAATTCTATATGTATTCTAAAAGAAATAAAACAAAGCAATCACTGCAAAAAAACTCAAAGATCATGGAGGTTCACAAAACAGAACCAAATGCTCCAACAGCAATAAAGAAGACAAAAAAGTCACCATAAAAACAAAACGTCTTGCTAGACATTAAAACTCATCGATGAGTAAAAAGCCAAAGAATCAAAGCAAAACAGAGCTACAACAGCCAGTGATACCAAGTATCAGCAAGGAAATATAAAATAATCTGTGAAAAAACGCACTAACTCAGCACCGAAAACACACAAAAAACATCAGTTTTGTGCATAACAAAAACTGCATACAATAAAAATTTTAAAAAGCATTAAAGAAATTCAAGAAATACCTTTAAAAACAAACAACTGTAAAGTTTAAGCATAACCAGAGAGATGTGATTGCATGGAAACCAAACACATTAAAAAAAAAACGAATTTACTATAAATATATTTAAAATTAAAAGAAGACTATTTTAAAATGACTGTTTATGTTGATCCTGTGTAGATGGATGGGGGGTGGGGGTCTATTGGTGCCCTGGGCCCCACTTCATTTCTGTCCGCCCATGTCTGGGTGTAAACATGAACTTTTAGATGGAGTTTGTGTTGCAACTTCTCTCACAATAGGGTAGATATTTACTTTAACACCAATTCCTCATTTTAGATAATTTAACTTCAATATAAAAGACTGATTTCTCGGCAAGTACTTTTCACAATCTTTAAAAAGCGTGTGTTCCTTTCCTGGCTGGGATGAAAGAAATGCTAGTGTTGTATCATTTTAGTTTAAACTACCATCTGGACTCTTTGAAAGGGAAGTGGTGGAAGTGGACCAATACACTCTGGGAATGATTAATAGCTTCAAACTGCTGAACTAGGCGAATCAACATTTTCCTATAAACTGAGGAAGCCCATTCTTTTAGAGAAAACAGGATAACAAGATTTAAAACAAATAGAGAATGAGCTGCTTTTATTTGTGATGGAATTTTTTTTGTTTGTTTGTTTTTTGATACATTTTCACAAGCAGTTAAATAAATTTTAATTGATCCATCTAGAAATTAGATAAATTATCGTCTCGTCTTCTTCCGCTCATCCGGGTCCGGGCTCCCAATTAGGGAGCTCCAGACAGTCTTCTCCCCAGCCACTTCTACCAGCTCCTCCGGCAGGATCCCAAGGCGCTCCAGGGCCAAACCAGAGATATATTTTCTCCAGCGTGTCCTGGGTCAACCCGGGGGCCTCCTGCCGGCAGGACATGCCTGAAACACCTCCCTGGGGAGGCGTCCAGGGGGCATCCTAACAAGATGCCCAAACCACCTCAACTGGCTCCTTTCGACATGGAGGAGCAGCGGTTCTACTCCGAGTCTCTCCCGAATGTCCGAGCTCCTCACCCTATCCCTAAGGCTGAGCCCGGCCACCCTGCGGAGAAAACTCATTTCGGCCGCTTGTATCCGCGATCTCGTTCTTTCGGTCACTACCCAGAGCTCATGACCATAGGTGAGGATTGGGAGGTAGATCGACTGGTAAATCGAGAGCCTTGCTTTCCGGCTCAGCTCCTTCTTCACCACAACAGACCGGTTCAGCGTCCGCATCACTGCAGACGCTGCCCCAATCCGCCTGTCGATCTCCCGCTCCCTCCTTCCCTCACTCGTGAACAAGACCCCGAGATACTTGAACTCCTCCACTTGAGGCAGGATCTCTCTCCTGACCTGGAGTTGGCAATCCACCCTTTTCCGACCAAGAACCATGGCCTCAGACTTGGAGGTGCTGATCCTCATCCCAGCCGCTTCACACTCGGCTGCGAACCTCCCCAGTAAGAGCTGTAGGTCAGAGCCTGATGAAGCTAGGAGGACCACATCATCCGCAAAAAGCAGAGACGAGATTCTCCTGTCACCAAACTCGACACCCTCCACACCACGGCTGCGCCTAGAAATCCTGTCCATAAAGGTTATGAACAGGACCGGTGACAAAGGGCAGCCCTGGCGGAGTCCAACCCTCACTGGGAACAGGTCCGACTTACTGCCAGCTATGCGGACCAGACTCACACTCCTCTGGTACAGGGACTGAATGGCCCTTAACAAAAGACCATCCACCCCGTACTCCTGGAGCGTCCCCCACAGGGGGATAGATAAATTATGCAGAATCTAAAAAAAATAAATAAAAAAGATCTGAGGAAAAAGTGTTTATGTTGGGTAGAAAAAAAGCTTCCAGACTTTACCAGGGAAACCAGAATGGCTTTTAGGTTCAATCACAAAATATTCCTCACTTCTACAAGTGACCACCAGGTGTCACCCTAGAGCTACAGTGAACATTAAAAACATGCTTTAATTTAATTTAGGACACCATAGTGAGGGTCCAGAGACACAATAGCACTAAAATAATTTAGCACCAAATTGATTTTAAAAAATCAGTGTTTTACTTTTTACAGTTCAGGAACATTTAAATATCACTTTTTAAATACAGAGTTCAAACCAAATTATTAGGTATTTAAAACACATGAAGTGACACACTAAAACAAAAACGTGCATTTATTTACATGATCTGGAAACTTTTGTGTCTATTTTAAATGACAAATGATAAATTTGTCAGTGGAAATTAGCTTGTGGCTAATTCAGGCAGAGTAGATGTTATTTTTATTGTTTGTGTGCATCGTTCCATAAATACACTAAACTTGAAAGCAACATGACTTCGTCACAAGTTCTGCTAATAAGCTAGCAACTTTAATTAGAATCTTGTGTCAAGTTTGCTATTTTTTCTGTAAGTTTAAAATAAATGTAGTGATATTATTTCACTTGTATCTATGAGTGTGAATTAGTCATTTGCTGTAAGGAAATAATGAAATGCTGCAGCAGTTGATGCTAGGCTATGCTAATAAGTTTAGATGAGCAGCCTGAAACAAAGCCAGACAAAAGCAAAAAATGAGTGAGCTAAGAAGTGATTATAATACCTCATTGTTGTCATTTTCTTTAATGCAGTCTAAATATTTATTTTTTATTTTATTTGCTATATTTATATGATCTTATCATAACTTTCCCCATGTTAGAAAATGTACATACATTTACTTATGTAAAATCACAAAAAAATGCCTGCACAGAAATATATATAACACATGCTAAACTAAAAAGAACAAGAAATTGTATCAATTTACAGCAAAATTAAAATTATTAATGAAAACAGATTGAGAGAATTGATAATCGATTAGTCAAACTGCTCCACTGACCCAATTGAAAAAGCAACATTTCTTCACTCAACTAGTCATCCTGATGTCCAGATATAAAACATCTGGATTGAAACCGCTAAACCGGAAGTCGGTCTCTTCTGGCTTCAAAATAAAGCTTTGCATTAGGGCGTCTTGATGGAAGTGAATGATATAATAGCTCAAAATAGGTGTAAATATTGTAATAATGGTCAATTTCAAAATCAACATTTTTACCTTATTTGTAAAATTGCGCTACGTTTTGGGAATACGTAGGTTGGAAGATTTTATTGCTATAGGGCAAACCGGAAGTTGTAGCCAAATGTTGTTAACATGAAGCTAGCTTAGCGATTATAGTTTAAGTGGCAAAAACGGCAAATGCAGTGAAGGAAATTCACGCAATTTTCAAATTGTGAGAACCGTAGAGGGGGATAGTATGTTACGGTTTTGTTCTGTGTGTATATGCTGATATAATATGGCAACTTTTGAGCGTGAAGAATGACGCAGGATTTTCTCGTAACGTTTTAAGTTTACACGGGGTTACTGTTGACACAGGCAGCTCCAGAAGAAGGAATCGACGGCGGGGCAAATCCGAGTCACAAGACTTTTTTTTCACTCCGCTCCACGGCCGCTTCGTTGGAGGTAAGTAAGGCCTTCACCAAATATATTTATTCTCAGCACGAAACGTAGTCAAATTCAGCTGAGGAAACCTTTCGGGTACATTTTGATTGTTTTTAATTTGACAATTCGTCACAAATATATGGAGAGCTGAAGCTCGGGTATTAATCAGCTTTTCTCTGGTCTGTTTGCCTTCTTCTGTTTCACTGGTAAACCACGGAAACTTGCAAAGAATTAAAGTGAAAAAAATGAACGGAAGTGGTTACAAAAACTTCCCTTTAACTAAAAAATGTACAGTCATTACGCTGCAAACCTTAAACTGGGTCATAGTTCCTTGGTGGTCTTTTGTCCTAAATTTTCACATTTTAACCACAGCCATCCGCAGTATTTCCTTTATGGTAACTATTTTAGGGGAAAATACAATAAAAAAAGACGCTGTTTGGACCTTTTAAAGGGAAGATGTTTCGGTTCAGGCCGAGCTCGAATCGTAAATATTCACCAGGCGTCGACGGAGGTATTTAATGAATCAGAAACGCGGATTGATCCCGGAGCCTGTGGAAGTTTAAAGGTTTCGTTGTGTCTCAAACAGCGTCCAAAGTCATGGAAAACCCTGGATACTGCAGCGGCAGCTTCGACGGGCTCCATCACCCCAGCGACGACGACGACGATGATGAGATGGTGGACATAGCAGGAGCCACTCTGGACTTTTCCTCGACGGACGACGTCCCCCCTCTGAGCTCAGGTAAACCTCACAGGCTCGTCCTGCTAAAACCAGACCCAGACTGAGCTGGATGAAGGGTTCAACCTGTGATTTTTGGGGAAGTACAGGATCAAAACTCGTAATTTGTCTGTTCTAGGAGGTATTTGTGAGTCTTTCCAAAAGTTTGGATATTGCATAACACAAATTGATATAATTTTGTTAAGGCCCCTGCACACTGGATGAAGACCTAAATGTGATGTTATAGAGCTCTAGGTTTATTTGTCTTCATGATTTTTGAGCCTAACAGGGTGGTCCAAAGTGTGGTTCGTGGGCCATTTGAAGGCCCCCCAAAGATTTAGCTTCACTTCATAGTGTAACCCTTCAACACAGACTGTTTGATGCAGATAAACTGCTGCTTGTGTCCAGAATACCGCGTTTGCAACTTCTGAGTCTCTGATCCGGTGCCCTGAAGTCTCACAAAATCACGTATCTTGCAAGGGTTAAGCTAACCCAATGTGGCTAGCTGTTATGCTAGCGCCGGAGTGTTTTTAGCTCATGATTCCTGCTTCTTCGTTTTTAATCTCCCTGCTTGAACACAGCTGATTTCTTTGAATGAGTGATGAACAGCTCCAGTAGAAAACAATGAACAATGAAGGCTGAGGAGACATTTCAACAGTTAGCTTTAGGTGTTTCTGAGCAAAGACAATGCTAACGTTTTTACAACAGATTTACAATGGACACTAGGGGTTGCCAAAAACGAGCAAAACTGCATAATATGCAGTTTTTTAATCAGAAAATATACATACAATAGGTTTTTGTCTTTCATCAACCGTTTTCTTTTGCTTTAAATTAATTTCATGGTAAATAGAGTCGAAAACCTTCCCTGGCTTTTACTAAAAAGCAACTTTCATAGAAGTTGACTCAATACAGCAAGCATTACTAATGAAATAGTGACCCATATTCTGTTTTTGTGGCTGATAATGAGCTAAAATTTTTATTCAAACCCAAGAAAGTAGAAAACCCTTGAGTTATCAAATAAATCTGAGGAATTCCATGTTTTAAAAAAAATTAGCACCATTTTTATGTCTCATATCTACAAAGATTTACAGATTTTCTACAGAAAACCAAAACTTTTATTCTTTTCAATCTTGTTGAGCAGGTGAACACGTTTTAGAACTTTCATAAAAATCCATCCAGTAGTTCAGGAGCTATTTTCACTAACAAATGAATACAGGCAATAAAAACAAATTCCCACATCATGGCGTTGTTCTCAGTTGACTGCACCAGCACTTTCCTCGGCTCACCTCCCTTTATTGGTTCAGTCGTGTCAAATCTCAGGTTATCTTCTCTCGTGTTTTATTTGAGTAGTATTACATACCAGGAGCTGCCACCTATTTGTTAGAACTTGCTCGTAAATGTAGCTCTTTGTAGCATCGTGTGACGTTATGACCCAACAGTTTGGCTGATCAGTATCAGGAAATGAGGAGTTTCAAAAGTAAATGTCGTTGTTTTTCTTCCTTTTTGCTCAGAATTCAAAAAAACAAATGGCTGTTTACATGCCTTTGAGTTGTCTGAAATACTGATATGTTATCTGTAGTTTGACGGGACGCTGCAGGTCACATGTTTTGTGTGTGTTCATAGGAACATACTGTTTCTGCTAAATCTGAAGCTTTCCTCCTTTAAACAAGGTTATAATTTTAAAAAATGCACAGAGAAAAATCTAGTTAGTTCCTCTAATCTGTGACATCTAGTCTCCTCGTTTCTTCCGCCATTGCAGCCTGGTTACTGATGATGTCATCGCCAAAGAATTCAGCTGTCATTGGGTTAATGAAAAAACAGGCGACTTTCTAGCAGCATTTTAACACAGATAAACTGCATCGTGTGTTGTTAAAAGATAAAGATGGATCTTGTTTGTGTGTTCGGCTAGAAGAAGGAATGTTTAGACTTTGTTTTGAATCAAACAGCACAAAAATCACACTTTAAAAAGGCTGAAAAAAACCCTTAAACAAGAGAGCAGGATGTAAGTAGATATTAAACATGATCCCACTGGTAACATACAAGCTGGGCTGCATGGTGTGACTTTATTAGTACAGGAAATTCATCCCTCATTCAAAGAGAATCTAATGTGTTACCTGTAATTCTGTGGTGTGCACTAAAATGAGAAACAGCTTGGATTGAATTCCAACTCAAATGGTTGGTTTTGTCATCGGAGCCTAGTCATTTTTTGTAGGGAATCTGCTTTAACTGAAAGCTGCAACTCTCATGATGTTTGTAAATGTATTTTCTATCCTAGTGTTTTATATTTGCCTCATTTCTTCATAAAATGTCTTAAACTCTGTGTTTTTATCCAGTAGCACCAAACCTGATCGTTACCAGAATATATGAACTTAGTACCAATTAAAGTTGTTGTTTTAAATAAGTAGAAAACATAACATTAATTCTCTTTGAAATATTATCTGCCCGGCTACTAGTGATGTCACTGATGTTTGCCGTAGCGAATCTGGGATTAGCGCTGTGCGGACAGGAAGGGAGCCTGGAGGCAAGTTGTTTTTACTGAGCGGACAGCTGTTTCTGCTGTGGCGGCTCATTCTTAGTGAAGAAACCCAGCTTTGATTTAATGCCGTTTTGCTTTTTTTAGTTTCACCTTAGTTTGTGAAATCAAATTCAGACCCAGTCAGAGTAGAAGCTCCGACGTGGTTCAACTGGAAACCAGAAAAACTGAAGTTACTAGAATTTCCTCTCAGGGCTTCAGGATGATTTTATTTTTCTGTCACGCTTCAAGGAGCTCAGATTGGCTTCAAGTCCAAGATCACGTCATCTTCTGCTGAGCAGGGTCGAGTCATTGTTTGGGGTGACTTTAGAAATCCCCTGAAAAGTTAGCTACTGTGACAAGTGTGTGTCTTTTTTATCATTACTGTAAAAAAAAACTTCACATCTTTCTCCTTTTCATTCCATCTTGAAGTTTTGCAACATGTTTATTTGTGTACAGGTGACTTTATGCTCATTAGAGCCTTTGTTACAGCTGCTGTGATCATGTGATCATCTAGCCTGGTGCACAGGGACCCATTAACCAGGAAGGTTGGAGAGGAGTGTGTTAGGGCCTGGGAGGAGCTACTGGTTTGGGAGTCATGTTTAAGTACTTTGATCCCTTCGTCATGTGCGTTAACGATGTTCTCGAGTGTTTCCCTTACCTGGTAAATGATACAGAAGCTGCTAAATAACTCAGATTAATAACTTCCAAACACTCATTTTGTTTTTGTGTGTGTATTATAAACAGAAAGCCATCATGTTGTTATTTCACTCTGTGTGTGTGTTGTATGTAAATAGAAAAAGAAAACATTCAACCTGCTGGTGACCAGAATTAGACTTGTCTGACATCATCGTACATCTACAAACCTTTAACTTCACTTTTAGAGGTCTGAACTGTTTTCTGGTCAAACCATGCTCCATAACTAGTGTGATCATTTATACATTTTCCTAAAAGTTAGAATAAATTAATTTCTAACTGTTGACCTCCCTCCACCCTCTGTCTTAACTGAGATGTTTTAATGATGGATTAAAGCTGAAAGAGGAAAAGATGACTTACCTTAGTTTCCTGTGTTTATTAAGGAGCGTCCAGTTTTCCACATATGTTTCAGAATCATGAATCAAAGCTAGATATTTCATATTGAGGAGCGTTTCTTTTTTATTTTATATAGGTTGTCAGACTTTCATGTATTTCTTTGCTCTTCTTCAGTCATTTTACTGAGTGGACTTTCACATTTGGACTTGAGAATTTTTGTGATTGTTGTCTCCTTCATGGCTGGGTGGTCCTTGTCTTGTAAGAATGTTAAAATTTTCTCTTTCTTGAAATCCAGAACACCCAGGGAACGTGGTTCTCTGGATTTCTTTAAATTTTTCTGCGTCCCTTGTTTAGTTTATAATCTAGTCTCCTAGCCCTTCATAGAATCACATTCCACAGGATGATGCTGCATCACCATTTGTAAAGGATGTATTAGTAATATGGTGTTTATTATATAAAGATTATATACAGGGGTGCATATAATTTGGGGGTGGGGGTGCTGCAGCTGCATGGGCGCTCCTTCGCAGTGCCCCACAACGGAAAGTGAAGCTTACAACATGGCACTCGTCTCACTCTGCGACTTGTCGGTGTGTGATCACAAGCTGCACAATTGATAACGCAACGTAACACACCTGTGTGCGTTGTGGCAGAAGGAACTGGTGTGCATACATGGTATTTACTTGCTCCCCAGTTATGTGCACCCCTGATTATATATAAACAGTTGTGTGCTTTATGTTCAGTAAAATCACAGACAGCAGTGGATGCTTTAAGTTGTAGAAGGATTAAAACGTGACTCTACAGACCTCAGATAAGGCCTCAAGTTCAGGCAATCATTCCCTTGTCCAACAACCTTATCCTTCAGCGACTTCTCTCTTATACCTGACTCTTAGCCACGTATGGCCAGTGTTGGGTAAGTTACTTTAAATTAGTAACTTAGTTACATTACTAGTTACTTCTTTCAAAAGTAACTCAGTTACTTTAAGTTACTCGTTACTTTCAAAGTAACTAGTTACTAGGGAAAGTAACTATGTTATAATTAAAACAATTATATATTATAAATTACCCACCTAAATGTACTGTGATTTATTGATGCTGAGGGCTTCATACAGTGATGTAAATTACTGGTGGATCTTTCAGAGGTGATCAATTCATCAGTTACACTTTTTTATTCTCTTTCTGACAGCCTGGTATCAAATAGACCAGAACTTCAACAGTTATCACTCTTAACTCGTTTCAAGTTGCATCAAACTAAAATTTTTGTAACAAAAACGTTCAATCAAAACAACAGGATGGTTCTTAAACCAACTTATATATTTAATTTTGATCCATCCTACCTTTATTCAGTAGAGCTGCTGTTTTCTCATGACTGATGAGTTCAGTCTCCTCAGAAGGAGATCTTAGTTTACTCTCAGCTTTGACCACAGGCTGCTATCAGAACAGAGCTGACACGGTTTATCAGAACCAGCAGCACAGCTACGTCCAAAAAACAGACGACGAACTCCGACTCTTTCATCTCAGTTTTTGTTAAATCCAGTGGTTTCACCTTCTCACGGTCCAAAAACGTACAACGACATACAGGATGAGCTGCTAAAACTCAACTCTAACGAGCCACCTGCTGTGTTCGGATGGCGCAGCGTGGGCCTGGAGGATGAGACCAGGTCCAGATCACAGCTCAGCGCCACCAGCTGCAGGCGGGTCTGCCGTCTCGTTGTAGCAGGTGGAAAGTTCGAAACTTGATAAAGATGAGAAGCGATTGGAGAGCTCCAGATGAGGCGGAGGTGACTCCGGCCTCTGGGAACCGCGGGCGTTAGAGTTCCGACCCGGGCCCCCTCAGACCAGGAGGAGCAGATGAACCAGATCGGCCCGGTGTTGAGGTGAAGACCCGGTTTCTGGGTCTCTCGCTCCTATCTGAGTCCACTCACCATCCGGCGGGATCGGAACAGGTGCAGAGGTCTGAGGAGAATGGGGCGTGAAGCTGATCCACCTGAGCCGGACCATCAGAGCTGTAGCCCGCAGCCGCCTCTGTCACCTCGACAGGACAGGAGGGATCTCAGCCTCTGGAGTTTCCGCCGGACAGACAATCGAAACATTGTTAGGTCCAACAGACGCTGCCAGCGGGAGTCGCAGCGGTGTCCTCCTCGGCTCCTGCTGCGTTGCACGGAGGAGCGCTCACAGGTGAGCAGGGTGCGACTCGTGACCGGCTGCCCCCCCATTATAAGGTCACACGCCTCCTCCACGCTTTCTTCCTGCTGGCGCCGGGCCCGCCTGACGCAAAGTAACGAATAACAAACCTAAAAAAAGCCCAGTAACGAGGAACGCGTTCCTGATTTTGGGAGACTAATGCGTTACCGTGTTCGTTACCGCAATAGTAACGTAGTTACTGTAACGCGTTACTTAATAACGCGTTACTCCCAACACTGCGTATGGCCCATCCTATTCCTGATCGTATGTTTTTCTAACACTACTAACTAAAGCATTTGCTGCCTGCTGGGGGTGGGGTAGAATCCCTGTAGCCCTGCTGCTGTAGATGAGCTGTTTCTGAACTAAAACCTCACACCGGTTGTCTTTTATTACACTTAAAGTAAAACAGAAGTTTTGGCCAAGTAAGGAAGAGAGAAGATTTCATAATAATGCTTATGAAGAACTATAGTTGTACAGTTTTAAAGTACGTTTTTAAAGTGCCCATGACATCGGTTTCCATGTTTTCTGACTTATCTATCATGTTGCAACTTTGAGTTCTCACCTTAAACCTGCCAGAAAGAGCAAAAAACGGCGTCCATCTGTCTCCTAGTACAGCCAGTGAGAAGCTCTTCCAGATTTCAGACCCAGGTTTCAAACAGTTTTTTTCACTCCAGCCCGCTATGAGGTCATAGTGATCCGGACTTGCTTATATGGTCAATTCTTCTCCCACATGCACGTTCACGACAACTGGAGCGAGGCAGTGCCGCCGCCATTGACCATAGACCGTGTAGTGTTTAGTTTCAGTTTCGTTTCTCTTTCACGCGACGGCACTGCCCCCTGCTGCAGCAGAAGTGTCAGGCTGCCAAATAAGGAGAAACCCAGCAGAACCGGAAGGCGGCGCTTTCTTCTGATCTCTGAGTTGCTCGTTAGGAAATAATTACAGCGTATTTTGAGTTATAATGGTGCAACGCTAATCTAGAGGCATTAAAGATTACACCTGTTTAATATAAAGTGATTTAAATATGGAGTCACAGGCACTTTAATCTACATTGATACAGTAGCAATTAATCACCTTCCTAAAATAATGGCCTACGTCACTGTTTGTCTTTTTTTGTGCCTAAATGAGCTTTTAATGATGCTGTCCACAAAATAACTATACCCTGAGTTAAAGACATCATACAGTCCTACTCCTACTTATTAGAGTAGACTTATTGGTCTTTGTCAACAATGTGACCATTACATAAGACAATGAGACTTACTGTATGCAGTTTTATAAGCGGCACTGTTTGGCCTGAGTCACCTGTTCCAGCAGTATTTAGGCTCAAGTCAGATTTCAAATTTTCCTAAGTCACAAAGACGTTTTCATACATTTGCATCTTATATTAAACAACTGACAGCTTCATTTGTATGTCAATATTCATCCACTGACTTCATTTTTGTTTGAAATAAATAATAAAGACCATAAACTCTTTATTAAGTTTTTTTCTCTTAAAAAAACTTGAAAATTGGACTTATGCCATCATTTTAGGAGTGTGACGGTGTATTATATTGTACATGTTTAAGATAAATGAAGCTAAAGTTACATTTTGTTGCAATAAACCGTCTCACGGTGTTATAAATCATTTGCACTCTCTTGATTTGTTGGGTTTATAATCTGCTTTTGTGTCTCGTTTTGCTTACATAGCTCATTTTACAGCTGATAATTCCACCTGTGTAAATCTACCGCTTGGTTTTATTGCTCGTGGTGTTCAAATAAAGATGATTGTTATTGGCTGTAATGCATTTATTGCTGGTTCTATTGACTTAATGCCCTCTGTATTGTTGTGGTTGTTGGATGGATTTAGTTACTGTCAGTGCATTATGTGGGATCACTAGTTCTAATGATGGACAGGAAGTAGAGGATTTTTTGTTACTAAGTCACATTTTATTTTAGATATTTATAAGAAAGAGGAAATAAAAACACCAAGCAAACGTATCTGATGCATGTTTCCTCTGACCTTATAATATGATTTAAAGTCTGATTGGTAAGCTTATGATCGTCGACACTAACCTGTACTAGACATTTCTGCACGCTGTCAGCAAGCATCATTGCTGGTTCCCATGGTGATTAGACCATAAGAGTTCAAAGTTCAAACTCTCAGTGGAGACTGTGTGTTTTTATATGCCTCCCTGTCCTTATTATGTGTTTTGTGTTCAGGTTTTTCAGCACTGACTGACATCGTTGGTCATCTGACCAAGAGAGGGCATGTGTCAAGATTTCCAGCCGTTTTTTTTTCTTTATATATTTTATATTGGCGTAATTTGACATAACTGGGAACTGTAAGATCATGGTCTGTATTTTATTTTATAATTTACACAGTAATCAAAAAAGACATTTCTGAGCCTCGTCATCCCTTGCATGTAAATAATAACTATTATTATTTCCAATCAGAATTCTTTTTTAATGGAGTTTGACATGATCAGAAACCATCAAACATCTTCAGTGATGACATCACAAGCTGCATATTTGACCTGGCTCTCTGTCAGATTGTTTTTTAAATGTCAGCAGACGTTATGGGAACGAGCTCTGCTGACGTCGTGCTGGGAGAGAAGTTACTCTGGAGTCTTGGGGGAGGTTAGTTGTGGCAGGAGGATGACGGTGTACACGTAGATTAGAGAAGAGTCAAATAACTTGGGGGGGGGGGGGGGGGGGGGGGGGGATACATTTCTAAACCTTATGGTTTGATTTAGAACCTTTAAAACCATCACATTACAGTCTTTTGTCCAGAGCTGTGCTTTGTCAAAAAGTAGTCCTGAGTCTAAAATAGTACCTGTAATTCCTTCATGTTACTTTTTATTTTCACTTACAGTCGACATGTTTACTGAGGTCACTATAGGCAGAATTAGTATCATTAGTATCACTACTGAGTGAGTTTTAAGAACTTTTTTCTCACAATGCTAGTTGTTACCATTTACTTAGTGTTTTATGCTAAGCTAAAGGAGTACTGCTGGATCAGGAAAACGGCTGGGCTGCTTACAAATTGCTTTTGCACACTGATCTAACTATGAGGAATATGGCAATAGACAAAATTTCACTTTTGGGTGGAATATCCCTTTCAGAAAATTTAGAGGTGAAATAGGATTTGTAACGGGTACCAGGATTCTGGGTCCGTTGACAGGAGAGATAAGTCTGAAAAATAACATATAAAAGAAAGCACAGGAGAAGTGATGCGTTTCCTTCAAGATCTCTCAGCTTATTTATTTAACAACTTAACCTAAGTATTTGTACCGCCCGGTTTACATTCAGCACTTTACTGCAAAGATAGTCTTTCCAGACAGACTTCATCACACATGAGTATGACACATCAACATTGTTCTTAACAAAAAAACATAAATCAACTTCTTCAGATATTCTCTCTATCACAGCTCACAATCCCCCAGTTACCACAGTACTATTAGTACATTTATGACTACATTAACATGTATGTTATGGGCATATACTTCAATTATGTTATCTAACAAGAATAAATAATCTTTTAACACAGAAATAACTTAACTGAATAACATTCATTTCATTTAGTTCTTCTAACAAAACACAGTTTTACTAATTTCTTATTCCTAACTAAATCAGCTTAACCTTAAACAATCATGAGACACAAATACAGGTAAGTATATTATGAAGCCTGACAGTCATTTAAATCCCCCTGTCTGCACTCACAACCTGAGACTGGTGATAATTTAACAGTTTACAAACATAGTATGCCTTAGCTTGTAGCTGTTAGCTAGCTAACTAGCCGTTGCTAGTTGGCAGTTAGTTGATCAGGACAAACACCATAAACTCATATTTATAAACTCACTCTGTTCTAAAATTAATCTATAAACAATTCTCAGTGGCTTACAGTAACTTAAATAGTTTTAAAAGGCGTGTCTCACCTGAAAAATAACATATAAAAGAAAGCACAGGAGAAGTGATGCGTTTCCTTCAAGATCTCTCAGCTTATGAGAGGTCGGTTGCCCAGCAACGGCTCACATTCTCCACACGACACCTACTGGTTAAACCCTGTTACTGCACCAGCCACCACTACTGTTAATTCTGATTGAAAACACACTTTTCAGAGACAAAATACATTAAGTTAATAAACATTTAAAGAAATACATTTTCACATTATGTGAGTATCACACACTCCCCTACAAAATAAAAATGGCTCTGACATTTCAGAAGGCTAGTAACCAACAACAAAAACAAGCAACCAAAATAAAAAAAAACAACAAACTCCACCTTCAAAGATTCTCACTAATTAAAGGTCTGTTCAATAACAAGGCATACTAGGTGGGATGTACACAACTGGGTTGTGGTATGAATGACATGGAACCTGAGTATACCAAATGGGATTTGAGTATGATAAGGGTGGACCTGGCCAATATGTATATTGCATTGGGTGGGCAAAAACTGCGTTTACGTTTGTGCGTGGCTGTATTGACGGTTCACCCAGTGAATTATATGTGAGGAAATGTCTTGGTCTTCTTTCACGTGTAGACCTCCTAATCTCTGTCTGATCATTTTCAACAGGTGGGGTTATGGGTTGACTCTCTGTCTCAGATACTAAGGGTAGATTTAACTCCTCTCTTTCCACAGGTCTGGTGCTAACAAGCACAGTGTTGTCAAGGTTTTGTTCTGGTGCACTATTTACAGGTATTTGGATGGCCTCAGGTAAGTATTCAGTTGGTGTTTGATTTTCATTTCTAACAGTTTCAGAGTCTCTTACAGGGTTTGAAGGCAAAGTTATTTGAGGCATGGTAGGATTCCTATTGTAAGTTGAACATCTCTGTTCCATTCCTTGTTCAGGTACCCTAAGCCAGTATCTTGGAGAAAAGTCATCCTCTGAATCAGAGGTTTCACCAGCGTTTGATTCCTTTTCTGTCCCTGTGTTTCTACTTTGTCTTTGTTTTTTGGTCTGTTTTCTTGAAGGGGCCAACCTGGCATGGTGCAGTGTCTCTTCAGCAGGTAAGTCATTTACTAGCAAAAGGAGGTTGCGATGCAGCGTTCTGGTTTTTTTCTGGTCTCCAGATTCAGGACAGATGATGTACACTGGGCTGTCTGCTATCTGTCTTTTAACTGTGTAAATAGATTTCTCCCAGTATGTCCGTAACTTGCCTGGACCTCCACGTTCATTGAGGTTCTGGACCAGAACTCGGTCTCCGGGTTGCAGAGCCACTCCTTTGGCTTTCCTGTCATAGGCAATTTTTCCTTTTGCACTGGATTTTTTGCTACTTTCACTGGCAATCTGGTAAGCTTGTGACATTCTCTCAGCCCATTTATCAGCGTATCCTCTAGGTGTGTCTGACTTTTTGTCTCCACTTAATCCAAACAACAAGTCAACTGGGAGGTGTGGGTGACGACCGTAGAGGAGGAAAAAGGGTGAGTAGCCAGTAGATTCATGTCTGGTGCAATTGTATGCGTGTATGACATGTGGGAGGTGATCCTTCCACCTCAGTTTCTCACTGTCAGTCAAGGTTCGTAACATCTGGAGGATGGTGCGATTTAACCGCTCAGCTGGATTCCCTTGGGGGTGATAAGGTGTTGTCCGTGAGTGGCCTACTCCAGACAACTGCTGCAATGTTTGAAACAGTTTGTTTTCAAATTCACGGCCCTGATCATGATGTAGCTTTGATGGATATCCAAACCGAGGTATGAAATCACTGAAAATCAACTCAGCAGCTGTCTTTCCGCTTTTATTCTTAGTGGGATAGGCCTGAGCAAATCTAGTGAAATGATCGATCACCACTAAAATATACTCGTACCCTCCACAACTAGCCTCCAAATGCAAGTAGTCAATGCACACCAGTTCCAACGGAAAGCTGGAGGTGATGCTGCCCATTGGGGCACAGTCATGTGTGGCAGGTTTCTTGGCTTTTATGCATGCACATTTTTGAGTGACATACTCTTCAATCTCTTTAGCCATGAAGGGCCAGTAAAATCTCTCCCTTGCCAGATGAAGCACTTTCTCTGTGCCAACATGGCTCATCTCATCATGCAAGTATTTCAGAGCTAATGTTCTGTACTTGGAAGGGAGGACTAATTGTTTTTTCTTTTCTGTGCATCTGTAAAGGAGTTCATCCTCCAAACGCAGCTTACTCCATTCATGTAGCAACTTTTGAGTCTCTTTGTTTACAGTTTTACGTATTTCATCCGTCAATGTTATTTTGGATGCTTTCATTTCTCTGATCTGGCTTATGGCTGGATCCTCCTTTTGTGCTTTCACAAGATCATCATGGCTGATGGTTGGAAGGTCAGAATGAGGCTGTTGGTGTGGATCTGTAGAGGAAATGGAAAGTGCTGCAACCCAAGCCACATCTTTGTGCCTCGCTGCTTGATTTCCATCCCATGTTGCACGCACTGCTTCATCTGGAAAATCCTCTGTGCATGTTAGTTTATACATCTCCATATCAAGTGGGAGGCGGGACAAAGTATCAGCATCAATATTGGACTTCCCAGGCCTGTACTTGATGTCAAATCGGAAATCTGAGAGTTCACCAACCCACCTATGGCCAACTGCGTTGAGTTTTGCTGTACTCAGGATATAGGTCAGTGGATTGTTATCTGTGTAGACGGTGAAATGGGATGCATAATACAGGTAATCACGAAACTTCTCACACACAGCCCATTTCAGTGCAAGAAACTCCAGTTTTCCACTGTGCAAATGGTAATTGCGTTCAGCTGGTGTAAGTGTCCTTGAACCGTACCCAATAACTCTCAGTTTTTCATTTTGGTGCTGATACAAGATGGCTCCCAAACCCTGGTCTGATGCATCGGTATGCAGAATGAATGGCAGATTAAAGTCAGGATATGCCAGGACAGGTGGGTTTGTCAAGACACTGATTAGTTGTTCAAGGGCTTCCTGGTGTTTAGTGGTCCAGTTAACTGTTGTCCTGGAAGATAACTGGAAATGTTTAGACTTTCCACTTTGGACTGGAATCTGTGCTGTAGCTGACTTTGTCTGGAGCAGCTCATAGATTGGTTTAGCAATCCTGGAAAAATCTTGAACATATGAGCGGTAATAACCAAGGAACCCGGTCAGTTTTCTCACATCCCCAACTGTTTCTGGTTTCTTGCTTGTTAAACTTTGGACTGCTTCCAAATCACGAGGATCTACTTTGACACCTTCAGCAGAGACAAGGCGTCCCACATATCTAACCTCTGATTTGAACAGTTCACATTTTTCTGGCCTCAGTTTCACTCCGTGACGTTGCAGGGCTTGTAGAACTTTGCGGAGCGCTTCAACATGTTCATTAAATGTCTTTGAATAGCAGAGTACATCGTCAAGGTATGGAATACAGCACTCATCTCGAATTAGCCCTAACATTTCTTCCATACTCCGCTGAAATGCGGCAGGGGCATTTGAAAGTCCAAATGGGATACGAACCCATTCATAGAGACCCCATGGAGTAATAAAGGCGGTGAACTGGCGTGACTCCTCTGCGACAAAGCCCTGGTGGTAGGCTTTACCTTGGTCTAGGATACTAAACCACATATTACCTCCAAGGGTGTCTGTCAGATCTTGTATCCTGGGGAGTGGGTGTCGATCAGGTACAGTCTTTTTATTCAGGAGGCGATAATCAATGCATAGCCGCAGGCTGCCATCTTTTTTTCTAACGCACACAACTGGGGCTGCATATGGGGACTTTGATTTGACTACCCAGCCTTTAAGCAGCAAGTCCTGTATGTACTCCTTTACTTCTTTAAAGAGTGGTTTTGGGACAGAGGAGTAAGAACCTCTTACAGGGATCTGATCTTGGAGTGTAATTGACATTTGTAAGCTTGGTATACACCCAATATCATGGCTTTCACGTGCAAAAGTTTCAGCTTCTTCACAAAGCATTTTATTAACCACTGTTCTTTGTTCCTCATCAAGGTGGCTAAGGTCAACAGGGGGTTGCCATGAAGACTGACTGGTATTAGCGGGTGCTCGAGCTGCACTGTTGACGGTAGCAACAGGGTTGGATGTGTCATTTAAGTCTTCTGAAATCACTTTATCAATGCCCTGAATGCTACCAAGAGTTGTTTTTCTTGGTAAAGTGATTGTATGTTTTGTATTATTTCCAACAGGTACAGCCACATATGGTTTTCTTGGATTCTGGACCTCTAACACACCTGCCCCGACATCTAATTCGGGTAATGGTATGCTATTGTCATCAGGTTCAAACAGTACAATGGAGTCATGAAAATTTGTATTGGATGGGACTTGACATTTAACCCAGGCCACCTGGCCAGCTGGAATGACAGTGTCTTGTTTGCCTGTTCGTAAGTGACCCCACTGCACACATGGTTTGTCCATCTGAATAAAATTCACCAGGAGCTCTGCCTTGTCTACTGGAATGGAAATGGAATTACAGAGCAGGGTGGTAAGTGTTGGAATCAGGTTCTCAGGCTGCTCCTGTATCATCACCTCCAGAACATTGAAACCCAGCAGTGGTCTCTCCAGGGCAAGACTGCTGACAAGGAAAGGGACATAAATGGACAAATCAGGGTTTGTGTTTCCCATCAAATTGACAGTGAGGGGTATCCAACCCTCAAACGGGATAACACCTCCATCCACAGCACAGATCTTTAACTCATCTTGATCAGTAATTTCACTGAGTGGCTTGACAGTCAGTTCAGGTAAGTATTTGTTTTTCCAACTTTGATCAATCATGCTTACTTGGGCTCCCGTATCTAGCAAAGCAGTGACAGCGAAACCATTTAAGTTACACTGGGTGAGAGCTTTTCTCCCAATTAGCTTGGCTAGACATTCACTTTTGCTGTTTAGGGAGTTATGACATGTTGCACTTTCTATCTTGTTAGATTGTCTCTGTTGTTGATCAAATTCACTCATTTGGTCCGTTTCACGTTGGGACTGTGGTGGTCCGGTCACTGTCTGTCCCCTGGCAGGGACCGGGTCCAGTTTCCCTGGCGCACTGGTTTTTGCAGACAGCCCACTGCTCTGTGGCCATCCTCACCACAGTAGAAGCAGTGAGTACAGTCAGGACGGTTTTGTTCAACACACTTCCTGCAACCACGTGGTCTTTCTCTTTTGTCTCTGCTGTATTTTGATGGTGGATTGTTTTGTTGTAAAGCTTGTGATTGTGTTGTTTTTTGCAGAGACTCAACAAGACTAGTGAGTTTTTCAACCTTTTCAGTCAGCTGCTGGATCAAATCAGCTGGTGGGTTTTTTTCTGCAGGCTCTTTTAAATGGGAATGCTGGGCAGCATTAGCCTCAACCTGGGCACTGTGTATATTTGTGAGTCTCTGGCGAGTGATTGACCCCAAACGTCTCTGTCTTTCATTCTCATCACTCATTATTTTGCTCATCTGCCTTAGGATTGCTTCATCAGTTACACGGGTGTCTGTAAGTAGTGGCTTAAGTTCTCTGCGAACATCATCATGCTTGTGCCCAAGGCCCTGATACACAGTGTGAAGGAAAATGTCTTGAACTGTGCTTGCACTGTATTTAACATCTGCATCTGCATGTTTTGAGGCCAATAAGATCTTTTGCTTAAGCCCAATGACCCTGTACAAAAATTGTTGGGGTGTTTCAGTATCTTTTTGTTTGGTACACATGAGCTCCTGGAAAAATTCCATGTTGTTTTGCTCACCTAGGTGGGAGTGAAGGAAAGCTTTAAGCTCATCAACTGTCAAATCATCCTTATTCATTAGCATGTCCTTGAAGTTTCCTGGTTTGATAACTCTGAACACAGCTCTCACAATATCTGCATCACTGAACTGGTCCTTTAATCCGTCTTCAATCTGGCGACAAATGTTGTTATAGCTTATATCTGATCCCTGGTCTCCAATCTGACCTCCTTGGATCTTAAACTCCCTACGATGGAGGTAAGAGAGATCTCTTAGGGAGACCATTCGATCATGAATCAGGGTTCCGTTTAAGATGTCTCCATTTTCTTTACTCTGCAATAAAGTTGGTGACTTTTCATGTGAATGAGATGTAGCCTGAGAGGAGGTGGTAGGTATGTACTGCCTGACCTGCTTGCTGAGCTCTTCACAACTGGTAAGTATTTTTTGTATGTCTGTACTTGTGGTTTTTGCTGCATATTTATCTGTGTTAACATCACTAACTCTAGAAACATCATTTTCAAGAGTAACTACAGGGTTAACATGAGCTTGACTTTCCTGCAAATCAGCATAATGACCTGGAGGGTTCAAGAAAGAAACATGTGCCCTAGAGGCATCATCAACATGCATTTGTGGTCGACATGTACGACTCTGGATGACTACATCCACAAGGTCCCTCATCTCTAATAACTGAGTCATGCCTGCATCCTCAGACTCCAGTAAAGGCTTACTGCACATAAATCCTGTGATGTACTCGAAGCAATCCTCCTCATCTGTTGACTTGAGCTGAAGCTGCTCCACGTCTGACACTGGACCCAATGACTTGGCAATCTGGAACAGTTCATCTGCAGATAGGTTGAGTAAATCCTTCTTGATGGACCACACCAAGCTTTTCCTCTCACCATCCGCCATGGCTGTTTCCCTTTTCCTTGTAATTGGTCACACCTTCCACAGTCCAGCAGCCCTTTCCCTCGTCGTCCTCAATGGGAGATTATTTCGGCACCACACAGCCTTTACTCTTCATCAGATGTGACAGTGGGTAGACATCAACACCTTCTCTTCACCAGTGGATAGGGTGGAATGGAGTCCTCATCCGCTGAAGTGAACGATTGGATACGAGAGGTCCACGGTGTTTGTATTACTGGATCCGTTTCCGGTCTGACAGGAAGTGGATCCCGGACGAGCCCCCACAACTGTAACGGGTACCAGGATTCTGGGTCCGTTGACAGGAGAGATAAGTCTGAAAAATAACATATAAAAGAAAGCACAGGAGAAGTGATGCGTTTCCTTCAAGATCTCTCAGCTTATGAGAGGTCGGTTGCCCAGCAACGGCTCACATTCTCCACACGACACCTACTGGTTAAACCCTGTTACTGCACCAGCCACCACTACTGTTAATTCTGATTGAAAACACACTTTTCAGAGACAAAATACATTAAGTTAATAAACATTTAAAGAAATACATTTTCACATTATGTGAGTATCACAGATTCATCAAAAAAAGCAGGGGGTTGATTATGATTATCTGTAAAAGATGTATCAAAATATTGGTTTGATTTAGAAAAATACTTTTTTCCTTACAACATTAAAAGGAGTTTGAAGTAGGCTTGGGCGGTATTATGGTAATACCGTAAACACCTGGTGTTTAAAAATAGCGACATATCCGTTTAATTAACGTCATGAAAAAAATGCACGGTCAGGACGGGACTGCCGGTGAGCCGATGGTAAGTTTGGGCCGGGGCGCTCGCGCAGCCTGCTATCCGAGCAGTTCGTTTTAATCGGCACTTTCTTGTTGCGGCGCGAGCTCGTACGGCCGTGGGCGTGTTCGCGCGTGCTTAGTCAACAGCAGGAGCGAATTCAAACCCCCCTCCCCCATTTTACTCAGCACTTCCTTGTTGCAGCGCGAGCTCGTATAGCCGCAGGTGTGTTTGCGAGTTTAAAGTGCTTCAATCAACAGTGGTAGCCATCTGAACCGAACATCAGCTGTAAGTGCTCATAGTGGGAGCCATGACTGAAAATGTCCGGGTCAAATTATGGTCCCAGACCAACCCTGGTCACAGTAATACTGTACACCATGGGAAAGTGTGGAGGAAGTTTGTATCAAAATCTGGATACTGCCCAAGCCTAGTTTGTGTTTTTTGCGTAAATTATAAATTTCTTGTTGTAGATGGTTTCTATAATCAGGAGTGCACTTTTTTTTTTAGGTACTCAATGGAGAACCATTTTTGTTTGTTGGGCACCTCCATGAGTTTGTCATGGGGGGTGGTTGGCTGTTGTCTCAAGCGCTACGCGTATGAGCGCTGTTTCAGGGGGTCATAAAGATCTCCAGTTTGTGATCACGGGTAACGCGATTGGGACCGTGAAGCTGCCGGTCTGCAAAGACCTGTTCAGGGAGAGGCATCATGATATCTGGTGCACATGCGCACTGGTGAACCAGTTATGTGCGCCCGTCTATAGTATCACTTATTGAGAGAAATGGCTTTTACATCCTACAGGTAGTGATGAGGTAATCGTCTGAGTGCAGCTAAAAGCAAAGTGTATAGTTGCCATATTAAATTGCCAACATTCTTAGTGGTTCATGTTACATGATTTTATAAAACTTTACACCGCTTTGCATCACTTATTTACATGGAACTTAATGGTCATTTACAGCCAGTTGTAATATCGGAGTATATTTGGACCAAAGTGTCTTTTTCACATGTTGAAAATGAGCACCAAATTCCTTTAGCCATTATTCAGCCAGGAAACAGAAGGCTGGATTATTTTTACCATCCCAGGATCAAAGGAATTCCTACGTGGCACAGGAATATTTACTACACTGTATATCAGTGAATTTGACCTGTTTTGTGTGGCATTCAGATAATGAGGTTAGATTCTTTTCTTTTAGTTCGTGT